>CM032669.1:59933948-59944559 GCA_019095985.1 Streblospio benedicti | reverse complement strand
AATACATACAATACATATCAATAATGAAAAAAAAATGGACCAAGTGTTTTTTCTAACCTGCATTTCACAACCATGCCATTCTCTGTACCAACTACCAACACCGATAGTATTCGATACCCATCTCATGCATAATTGAATATGGGGCGATATGCATGGACTCGAACTATTACTCTGAATTTGTGAGTGGAACCGTACATGACATTTCGCACGAGCCTATGTCGAGCGATAATGGCGGAAGTTGAGGAAAGGTAACTTTCATTTTTAATTACAAATTCGTATTATATTCAAGTAATATGTTATGTATCATTGAATGAAATGCACACAAGAGAAAGTAAACGTTTGTTGTGTAATTTCATATGTTAAGTGGCGCTTACTTGTTTTACTATAGGCTGATATTTACAAGTAGTTAAAAAATATTGCAGACGCAATCATGTGCAAATGGCATGATAAAGGGTCACGTACGTGATGGTCTCGTCCTTTACTGCAAAAGGCTAACTTAGATAGATCTAGGCAAATAAGTAGATTTGAAATTTAAAACCCCCAGCTTTCAATAACCGCAAACTAGACTTCGTTAGAATAGCCATTCATGTGCAAATCATACCCTATTTCTCATCACTATGTCAAACTATTTGCCATCAGTTGTTGGATAAATCAGTTAGTTTTACATGTGTATTGTATTATTATTTGCATTTTATGTAAGTGAATTGTAAATCTTATGTAAATAAGCAATTGGAAATAAGCAATTGGCTTTATACCAAAGGCTTTTAGTGCTCTCTGTTTTGTAGCATATATGCATTAATCAATTTTTTTTTATTAAATTACTCCTTGTATTCTAATGTTATTTGCATGTATGTGTACAAATAAAATAATTTGAAAATAATTTGAATATGTAAATATATATCTTCTCAGCGAAGGCAAAATGATAGAAAAAATATATATGAATCATATAACTGCATATTCATAAAGGCTCAACTATTTATGAGTCCTAATGGATTTATTAAATGATAGCTGCCATGTAGACATTTGCCTACAACATTGTCCGTGCCTGGTGACCGTCGTCAGGGTCCAATATACACCACAAGCACATACCATAGTGGTATAAAATACAGCCCATATGATCTTACATGTGCTCTTAACGTTAGTGGGTGCCCGCATGCCTGGGGCATGCCAGAGGCTCAGCCGGGCATGTAGTCAGCCATGGTCACATGCCCAACTGGGCACCCAGAAATTTCTGGCAATATTTCATCATTCGTATGATAGGTCAATGACTTGTGTTAAGTCCAAAATTGAGATACTAAGCAAAATAATATTTACATCCTACTATTTGCAATCCCTAAATTATTACACAAATGATACCTTTATAATACATAAAATTAGTCTTATGTATATTTAGATGACTTCTCTGGGGGAAAATCTTATGAGACAAGAGCACACTATGATTTTATTATTTTCTAAAAGGTTTATTGAATACTTCCTTTAGAGATTGATGGGTGCTGCTAAATTATCTTCGTGATTGAGACAGTGAAAATGGTGTATGTGCAGTAAGTTGTGAAAATTTCTTGTCAATGATATTTATATGGATAATTTAACAGAGTGTATATTTGAATCGTCATTCTTAAGTCACAAATAATTTGCTGTTTGTTTTGGAATTTGCTATGAGTAGTATTTTATGAGTAACCTTTTTGTGTAATCATTATGTCTAAACAAATATCTTTTCAATTTTGGTTTTTGACTTACAGCAATTTAATTATCATATTTGTAATCTACAGTAATATGCGTTTCTAATCATACCAATTATGAATATAAAGTGCGACATTTTGTTCCTAAATTTCGCCAGGCAAAATGTGGTTTGTTCCGACGATATAATTTGACAACTGGGGTGATTATGAAAAAATGCCAGCAGGATGACATATCTTCAATCAGATCGATCAATCCGCGAAGAATGATGTTCTTGAACTGATGGACCAATAAAAATTACTTCAAAGTTCCTCATATACCCACAGATCGAAGAAGAAACTGGAGTTTTTAGTACGGGAGATTCCCGGTCACGTGATCTTGTGTTGTCGAACGGAATGTTTTCCAGCAAGTGCGCGCTAACACGAAAATTATTTTCATAAAATGCTTTTCTTAACTTTACTATCCACCCTCAGCTTATATTAAATATACCAAAATGCTCAAGAACATTAAGTAATAGAAGTGCGGAAAGTCACTTCCGACCCCATTATTTTGACTAAGACAATTTGCCCTATTATTTTCGTCTTGTAAGAGTGGTTGTTCAAATCTGATTTTTCACCTGCAGATAAATCGTAAAACTGACAACACTGTTGATCAGATCTTCACAAACAAAAGCATTTGATATCCAACAGTTACACGGTTATCATAAGTAATGTATAATTATGGCAAGGGGCCTAAAAGCTTTTTATAAGATACAAAACTTATTTCTCATTAACCAAATACATCCGGCATTAAGACAGCAAGATTTATCGAAATGTAGGCCAGGATTTTCGGGTTAATTTCTCATCTAACACAGGTTTTTCATTCCGGCACCCAGTAGCAACCACCCACATGCCCGAACGGGCACCCTCTTTTAAAAGTTAACGTTAAGCCCTGCTGTGAGATGTTTTGATGCCGCAGCATGCGACAGAGACGTTACCTGCCATGTGACTGCTGCGCCAGATGAGAACATTGCAATATTTTATTGTTGGCTAACAAATATCTATCTACGTTTTTCAGGAAACCATCTTCCTCCTCCTCGCAGTCGGGATATTGTATCATCCGTGAAATCTATGAAAATGACAGTGCTAGCGAATTGTTTGAAGTTGAATTAGAAAGCGCCTTAGAAAGTGAGAAGCAAGTGATTGTGATTGAGCCGACCAAACTGGGCGACGAGACGGCACGATGGATCACCGTCGGAAACTGTCTGCACAAAACATCGGTTCTGGCCGGACTGGGATGTCTGGGATCCGGGTTTTTGTGGGAAGACCAGGGATTGGTTTACTTCCCGCTGGGGTTTATCAGTGTGGTGTGCGCCGGAGTTTATACCGTGTCATGGCAGTTCGATCCGTGCTGCAAATACCAAGTGGAAAATGATTCTAGGAAATTGCAAAGGCTGCCGCTTCATAACATTACGACGAATACGCCGGTCGTGCTGGTGAGAAAAGACGACAGTCGTAGAAAAATCTTACACAGTACATTGGCTCTCTCCTCCGCGGCATACTGTGGCTGGAAGTTTTACGAATGGTATTTCAAATAGAACTGGGTATTATAGTTGGAGTTGAAATAGTGTAGAAATTAAATGAACATCAACAGCAATTAGCGATGTGTAATTTAATGGTTGAGAGGTGTGGATTTTTTTTGTGTCGATTTGTCGCGTGCCAACCAGGTGTAATATTAGTGCAGTATTTGTTACGCCGTCATTAGGGCTTCTAAATAGGATTGAGATTACGCGGATTTTTGTAGTAATGAAAACTGCGGATTGTATGCGAATGATTAGGTTAATTTTGGACCAAGGTTTGTGTGTGAATACTTTGTTGCAAACGGTGTGTGCAGTCGTATTATTTTGTGGCTTTGTTCTTTATTGCATGCAACAGACTTTATTCTTGCGCATCTTGAAATGTGCCTGAGTTTGGAAACTGCACTGTTGCTTTTTTTGTACTAATATTGAACGCAGTGATCTCTCTGCTGTGGGGGGTTTTATGGCAAAGATAATCATTCTCCATTCATGCTCTTGTTTGATATGGGTCTACTTTTGTGAAACAAATTATCCCGGTAACTTGATATTTCTGTGGTGATGTTGCTATTTCTATTGTATTTTAGTCTGATATGATAACTGAGACTATTTAAAGTTATGATGGCATTTATTGTTTATACATTATGAATGAAGTTGAACAAATAAAATATGCTAATACCACCTTTGGTAGTTGACTTAATAGAACAATTCATACAGCTACTTTCAAAACGCTCAACATTGCTGCACTAGAAGTTTTTATTAATTATATCTTGTTTGCATCGATCTATGTTATAACTCGGTGTGAGACTGATTATCATGTTATTTATACTACTGTTATTCATTCATTATTTTCGCCAAAATCAAATACAGAACTAGATTCTAATTAATAATGGACAAACATTTAAAATGAAAAGATCACTTTTTTCCTCTCTTTTTTTGAGTTCGGCACCAAGAATGGTGGTTTACAGCAGCTTAAATTGAAAAATGTTTATAGGGATATTAAATCCCAGAACTAAATTTCTGTAAGAATTAAATTCATGAAGCTTTCAAACCAATTTTCTCTTTAACGATGAAAAAGAATCTAAGTTTTGTTGTTGAAGGTGAATAACATTCAGAGCTAGGAAACTTACTAGGGATTGTGAAATAATTTTTTCATTATCAAATTAATTATTATATCTTTTGTAATAATTATTGTCCTAAAATTATGAGATTTAGCTGTTTTCTAAAATTTAAATGTGCGTTGAAGAGAAATTTGACAGGTATCAAAATACCAAGGCAAAGTTTTCTAGATTATATGAATTTTATTGGTGCATAATATTTTCAATGATTGCATTGTGGCCAGAATAGTTTCGTTGATTAATTATTAGGTCCGTTATAATAATTGTTCTACTCTCACTGTTCTGCAAGCAAACTTGGGAAAAAATATATGTACAATAATTGTTCTAAAATTATAAAATTAAGCTGGTAAAAAAATGAAATTTGTGTAAAAAAAAGCAATAAGACGGATATCAAAATTTTGATGCAAGATTTTCATATGAATTTTATTTATGCATATTTTCAATGATTGAACTACATCGCTCAGAATAATATTGCACACAGCTAAAATCATGAAATTTGCTATTAATGCTTCGTAAAATAACACTGTAATAGCATTTTTTTAAACCATGGTAAATCAATAGATATGTTTATTACATGTACCTACAAAACAAGATATAATTTGTAAAAATTGGTTCCATAGTTAGAGAAAATATTAAAAAAGGTTAATAGTCCCCTTAGGGCTGAGTCATTATTTAAGAAGTGTGGGGGTGGGGGGTCAGAAGTTTTTCTAGACCGGTGTTTCTAACTTCTGACCCCCCCCACGGGTTTGTAAATCAAACATATGACCCCCCCACGGGTTCGCAAATCAAACATATGAACCCCCCAACATCGAAATATATGTCTGAAATATGAACTTTCGACCCCACCCCCCACTTAAGTATATATAACTTACCTAGCATATGACATCCCCATTTCCACATGCCCTGTGTATGTATTAGCATAGCATTGTACTGTCATATCTGCAGTACAATTTTACAAAAATATTTAGCTATAGGCGCCTGTGGTGTAAGGCAAAGCACAGCCTTCTGATGATATGGTCTCTGTCTTCTGCAGCAGGAACTTCTCCTGTGTGGCATGAGAAGGGTCTAATATCATCTCATGTGGTCTGTCTCTATTGCTGGGTATCATGATTGGCACAGCTTCTAATTCTTTTAAATATCTTCTGACGTCCTCCAGAGCTTTACATTCACATATGAAATGTTTCCTGGTTTCAGTTTCAAGCCTACATAATGGGCACAGGCCTGGGCCTGGCGTGGGGGTTGTTCTTCCTTTGTTCATTAGAGCCTTCTTCCCCTCCAGTTGGTATGTCCCTGTCAGCAGCATCATCGCTCTTACTATCTTACACATGCACGATTTATCTCCATGACATTGGAGCCTGCTGAAGTCCATACGTGGTGGGTTCTTTGTGTTGAGCAGATACACAGATACAGATGATGCAGATGCACTGTACAGATGGATACGGCTTGAAGATTTACTTGTTAGGCTCCTAAATAAACAAAACGTAATAACACAAACTAGCCGGAAATCGGCGCTAAAAATAAATTGAAGAAATGTGTAAAATCTTTAAAACCTGTGACTTATGTACCCGATAGATCAAAACCGTTGCTTAATACGCGATTTTTGTAAGGATAAATATTTTGTATGTTAATCATGATGCATACAAATATTTCTATGGTGTAAGTTTGGTAGATATTGCCTGAGCGACAATACAAGTATTTGATGCAGTCAAAATAAAAACAAAAACAGTAGTGGCAGTATCCTAGTCTATTCAAGCAAAGATTCTGAATATTTGAATTCTGCCCTACACCATAGAGGCCAACTACGAATGTCATATGCATGATAGTCATATTGAAACACAAACGACGTCCATAGATCACCGCACTAGAAATTTGTGTGCATAGTCAATTCATATCTTCCATTTGATACACTACTTTATGCTACTTAAATCGAAATAAAACTACTAAAGGTCAAAGACATCGGGTGTGTAAAAGTGTAGCTTGGCCAAAGATTGTTTACACAACATTTAGTTTCATTATTACATATGTGACACTCAAAATTACTGTACATGAACTCATCTGTGCAGTGCTCTAAATGCAGATGCGCGCTCCGGCAAACAGACACTCACTGCCGCCAAACTGACACATCATTAAATGACACAGTTGTTGGTTTAAAAACATGACAATTTGCGTGCATGTACTGAATCAAATTTTAAAGTCACATTTATTACAAAAAATCACCCAAAAGCTCGTACATCGTCTAATCAGCTGTTTACAACGTCTTCATCGACAATTATGAGTTTTTCACGACAGACGGAAGGTGTTAGGTTATGTTATTTTTCAGACGCGGCAGACAAACAGCTGTTTGGCCAATAACATTTGAAGTGAACTTTGATAACATCTTGTCGCCGCCATCGGGAAATGTAAGTTCAATGTTTTGTCTTTTCTTCGGTTTGTGCTTTAAAACTTCAAACTTAAGACTCAACTTAAGACTTAAGTTATTTAGTCCAAAAATCTATGAACATATCTTTTTCTTCCTGTTCTTGTTTTCTATTTTTTTATGTAGGAAAATAAAATCTGAATATCATGTGAGCATACCGGCAGGGTCAGGATTAGCCACTCGACCGCTCGTATTGACCAGTAAAAACTTGTGGAGGACGAGTAGAATGTTTTAGCAACTCGTCCTTTTGACGAGTAGCAATTCTGGTCAATTTGCCATACAAACATAGAGTTTGTGCAAGGAGGATGAGTACGTTTTTAGCAGGACGAGTTGATATTTGAGGCTTACTCGTCCTGCTGACGAGTAGAACTTCTCCACCTAATCCTGACCCTGTACCGGGTAACTGATTTTATAGTAAGTACATCAAAATTTTGATTTTTCACTAAAGTCTATTTACATATCTCCTGTAGTTGAGTGTCATTGGCGGTAGTTTTGTCAGCAGTACAACAAACACCGATGGGATCATTGCCTCGTCCAGACTCAAGTAAGTCACGTAGGTTCATGTTTCAAACAATGACTTTGCCAAACTAATACGTGTGACCTATATACTAGACTGAAAGAATGTGATAATATTATTGTCAGCTGTATTTTAATAATAATAATAATAATATAAATAATAATAAATTTATTGCAGCAATATTACAGCCATAAAATAGGATATGTATATACACTATTTACAATAAGGTTCAATTTTATAAAAACATAAAATACAGTAGAATATATAACATAAATGGAGTATTACAAATACAATTTGTTTACCCAGTTAACAAAAATCGGACTTGATAAATAGTGGCTAGAATTAATAATGGCCTGAATTAAAATGTTAGATGAGCTATTGACGCGATTCATACAACTAAAATAAGCTTTGCGCAGTATCACAGATGAATGTAGTATACGAGAAGTAATAAAAACTTTAGACATACTAACTCTCTTTTCTAAACCCATGAGCACCCTAAAAATTCTGTTGTAAGCAACCTTAAAACGTCTGGCTGTTTCTGATGAATAATTACACCACAATTGACAACACTAAAAAGCACTACAGTAAGGCTTAAAAAGAGCACACTTCACATTATCTGTACAACATTTAAAATGTTTGATTAAGGTATTACCTCTTGCATATAAATTGCGAAAAAGAGTTGCCTATTGAAATCTGTCATATTTGTCTCCGGCACCACTTTCGCTCTGCTCTCAAGATATCGTCAGGCCTAATGAGAGAGATAGCGAAAGATGTTTGTCAAAGACGAAATGACAGATTGTATTTGTTCACCAGATTATAAGCTTTGTGATTCCTGTTATGTATTGTTAATGCTGAGTATAATTTAGACAGTGTGTACTATAAGCTAAGAAGTATTGTTTTGTTTTTATGTTCCAATTATGAATCAATATCATTTGGATTTTAATTTTTGAAGTAATTTTAGTAAGTTTGTAAAAATTGAAAATGTATCTAAAGAGATGAAAAGCTTTTTTTTGTGTAATAAAATATAAATTTAATACATTAGAAGTCAAATGTGGTAAGAAAAGACAATTATACGTAAAAAAAAACCCCCAAAAACCACCCAGACTCCAATAGTGAACTATATAGTTGATCATGATTTTGAAAAGAACCCAACACAAATATACCTTTGGTGTTGATTGTTTTGATTTTATGTATTGAAATTTCTCCGAAAGTGTTCCTCTATTTTTTATCTACTTCAGGAACAGGTCTTCTTTCGGAAGACCCAATTGTGATACGAAACACACAAGAGAACACCGATGTCAAAGTTCCCCAGAGATCGGCGCGGCTCCACAATCCCCGCCTCGCCAGCTCACGCTGATCACGTAACTCTTTTTATGTTGGATATTCATTTGTTCAAAGTTTTGTTAATCATCTTGAGTTATACTTTTACTTTTGAACCATATTTTTGAAGCTACTTGGGGGGCTAAGGTCATCGCACCACGATCTCGTGATGACTAGTGCACTGTGGGAAAATAAATGCCATGTGAAGATGGCCGAAAGCTTCAGGTAGCTTCAAAAATATGGTTCAAAAGTAAACGTATTTATACTCAGATCAATAACTGTGCAGAATTGATATTATTTTACTGATTTCCACAAGATATTATGGAATTATGCAAACAACATGCAATCACGTGTGTAACAAGTGTGCAAGTTGTTCAATAAACAAGGTATGTTTTTCAATTTTTAACAAAACTTATTCTATAGACATGTTTTGCCATGATTTTTCAAAATTACATTCCCTTTCATAGAATTTTAAAATTTCCTGTCGCTTCAGAGATAATTATTTATTCAGTGTGGAAATAGAAATACATTATTTTTTACTCCGATGGGGCTTCATACATTAATATTTGTTAATAACTATGACAAAAGTCAATCAGTTTACGTGTTGAATCACGATTGTTTAAGAATTTCCTAAGATATACAAGTATAATGGTTTTTGTGTTTGGGCATAATCTTAACATTGGAATTTTAATGGAGCAATGGCTCCACATGGCATGATTCTTTAAAGTGTTGGTTCGCTCATCTGTAACAACATATTCGATCCATGCTGTTTGTGTATGTCAACAGGGTACACATTTAATACTTTTAATGCAAAAAAACTAGTAAAAAGATTACTTTAGAAGTATAGGGAGGAAAGCACTAATTCTAGTTGTATCATATTTTCATAATTAATTTCTAGAGGAGCAACAAGAAGCCGGAGGCTTCTACTGGGATACCAATATAGACAGCGCACCCATATGAACGATTACGCAACTTTAAAATACGGCGACAAAAATGGGAAAATCAATAAATGTGTTCAGCACCATTGATTATTTCAGCAGGTAAATTTAAAACATTTTTTTGTCAATAGATTAAAGATTAACAACTAATTACATTACCAATACAAAATACCATCTAGAAAATATCATAATATTCATATTCAATTTTATATAGTATCATGTTATTATAGAAAATGGTGGGCGTCGATTTGTAAAAGTGAGACTTCCAAATTCGCAGTACAATGTTTGGAAGAGATATTTTTTCACGAAGGAGGTGCGAAAAAGATTATCCAGTCTGACACAGTTTACATCTAAAGAGTTTGAGTGAGTTATAAATTATCCCAAATTAATACTACGTAAGCTAACAATACAAGCAATATTCAACTTGAAAAATTTAATTATAAATAAAAATACTACTTTACATTGTGTATGCGTTATTTTTAGGTGTGTTTTTGCCACTCATTCGCGTTAATTTCTCAGTAATGTTTGGGAGCGATGCCCCTTTTTTTAACGTCTGGCATCCAGCAAGTGTAAACCTACCAAAAAACAACACTTTTTGTCTTATATATATATTATATATGTATAATCAAGACAACTTGGTGGTCCAAGACAACTTGGTGGTAGTTAATGTCTACAAATAAAAGCAAATAATTTAATTTTTGTTTTCATAAAAAGCAGGAAAGAAAAAGATTACTTTAAAAATATTTGTCAAGTACAGTGTCGCTCAACGATCAAATATGTAACTGTTAAACTACAAACGTTAATGTTTGTGTATGTCAACAGTGTACACATTTAATACTTTTAATGCAAAAATACTAGTAAAAAGATTACTTTAGAAGTATTTGTCATAAAAAATTAATAAAGGAGGTGACATGATATGGTATTTGGTGAAGAAGGGAGGGAGGGGAAGGAGGATCAATTACACTGTTCCAGATCTCATCGGTTTCAAACAAAGCAGCATCAGGAAGGGGTTGATGGAGATGGATTAGTTCTGGACCTGTTTACATGGGGATAGTGTAGAGAGGGTTGTGGGG
>CM032669.1:59881858-59933848 GCA_019095985.1 Streblospio benedicti | reverse complement strand
CAGTGTATATTTTTATATTGACAGTTTTATTATGATTGATAATTTATTATTGTCAATACTCTGTAATACTCTGTAATACTCTGTAATATGGATTTATGTCTCTAAAATTCAAAACATAAAATATGTTTCTTTTCTTTTTTAAATTTTGAGCCTCTTGACTCCTTGTTGATGTATCTATCAATACTCTGTAATACTCTGTAATATGGATTTATGTCTCTAAAATTCAAAACATAAAATATGTTTCTTTCTTTTTTAAATTTTGAGCCTCTTGACTCCTTGTTGAAATATAATCTAATTTGTATTATGCTGATTGTTTATTGTTAATTTTTTATTGTGAATAAATACTATTTCCATAAACTAAGCTGTCATTGTTTTATTCAGTTAGTAAGTAATGGCTCTCACATTAGCACTTGATCCTATTTTATCATTATTTTAGTTCTATTTTTACATTCTTTAAAAATTATTATGCACCAAACATTTGATGTTTTAAACATTTCATATAATTTGACAGCAAGTTGCACATTTTCATCATGACTAAAAATGGTAATGCATCAATTTGAACATGTTTTTTTGAAAATAAACATTTTTCAGTGTCTCATGACATAAAATCCCCAATTTTCCACAAACAGTCAAAAATTCGTACTGGGGGATAGGCACCATGATTGGAAGAGCCAAGTTTGTTTATATATTTAATTTGCATACACATTTATGTATCACCAATTATGTGACTACCCATGTGTATGCAAATCAAAACTATAAACATTGCTGTTCCAATCATGATATATAATCCCCAATTTTCACTTGTTCAAAATGTCTGACTCTCTCTCACAGACACTGGAAAAATGCCATTTTCATGTAAGTGTTCATTATTATGTAAACCAAGCCGAATAATCAAAATTGCAATGTAGATCTGGCAAAAAAATAGCGTTTTATTCCTATATTTTTTATTTTGATATTCATTACCATTTTTTAGTTATGATTGAAAATCTGTAGTTCTGAACTTGCTGTGAGCACATTAACATACTATTCTGTGTATAAAGGAAAAAATGAAGATTAATAAATGAAGTTTAAAATGACAATGTAATTCAAAGTAATATGAATCTCAATATACAACGGTAAGTGTTTAATTCTACATACTTACAAGTTTATAAACATTAGGAACTGCACAGAAAATCAAATACGAGTGATTGAAAAAAATATTTGAGTAAAGGTTAGACATGAATTTATGAGCATTGGAAAGCACATATGTAATGATACATAAAATAATCAATTAAACCAGTCACACATTGATGAAACAATGTGGACAGAATAGTGGGTAATATTTTGAGATATTTAAAAAGGGAAAATGTTTCATTAATTGTCCAGTATTAAATATTCAATTGGGAAGGTTACTTCTTTCTTATATTCAAACATACTGTTTTTAGACTCACTAGAATTTCAGTCTATAACCACTGCCCAGTAACCACAATGCAATCTGGCTTTTGAAGGTGTATTCATTTGAATAAGTCCAAAGATTAGACCACACAGACAGATAACAAATTTTGTGCCAAATGAGACAAATTTGAAAATGATAATAATTTTGTGAATTTATCAATCATACGTATATTTATCTGTCTATTGTGAATTTATCAATCATACAGATATTAATCTGTCTATGAATATCTATCAACTTCCATAAGCATTGCATTGTAGTCATGAGTTCTGTGAGCAGACATGTAAATAATGAATGATTAAAAACCATGCATTAAGTAAAAGAAATGCAAACTTTTTTCAATCATTGTTATAGTGAAGATGAGCTGTACCTAAACATTTGCCAGCCAAGCTGTACCTTCACAGTTGCCAGCCAAAGCTGTACCTTCATAGTTGCCAGCTGAAGCTGTGGTCAGAAATTGAAATTTACCAGCTGGCATTCAAATGGTTGACCTGTTCCTTTTTTCTGCCAGCTGGATATGCAAATTTGAAAGTCCCAGCCAGATGGAAATGGCAAAGGAACAGCTTTTTGAAGGAACAGCTCGTTGGGTGCACCCGCATTTTCAAACTTTTTTCTCTCTCTCACGTCTTTTCAGCAAGCATATTTCTACCAACGATATATAGCCTATAGCTGAAGACAGGTTTTACAACCCTAAGCTTCCATTTGACTATAGCAGGGAGTCAAACCCACGACCTCTGGGTTGAGATGGCAACAGACCAAGTATGTAGGCTGGGGGTTACAGACAGAGGGTCATCAACTCGTCCGCGATGAGAGCCCCACGTCATGCTCTTGGACTGGAATCCAAGTTGAAGTATTTATTGTCACATTAATTGATGAGTATTCATTACACTATTGTTAACTATTGTTGACTATTGAATAAATTCTTGAGAGCTGAGCCTCAGATGCTCCCTCAGATGGCCCTTTGTCTAGTAGACAGTTATACATTTGAATTTGGTGTGCTCAAATGACTCTCACATCACTTTGCCAGAATGGTTTTGGTTGGCTTGAATTTTGATCTACATTATACTAGTTATTATTGATATTATTTCAGAATATTTGTTAATGCAAAAGCTTTCCCTCCATAATCACCTTACTCTGGCTGTGTGATGCTCTGTCTTGAGGGTACGGAACCTGCCTGGAAGAGTACTCAGACTATTTTTGGTGGCAGCAGCACGATCTTGCCACTCCCTCGTGCTGAGACGCAGGTTGTCAAGTAGACCACCTGTCCCAGTCCTGGCCGCCTTCCTGGTAGGCGGGCTGGCTGAGTCTGTACGACTCCGCTTAGACGCGACGGAAGTCTCCACACTTCACGACTGACGTTGAGCTGGGCTATTCGTGATAGCCTCAACAGCACTGGCTATTGCAGCTGTAGATGCAGTTTCTGTTCAGTTCAACAACACAATAAGGAGTACGAGGGGGTTGTTGACACTATTCGGGTGAGGCGCGTCCCCCCGCGGACCGGGTGGCCGTGTGCACGAACACGACCGTTCTCTTGCGAGGGGTCTGGAAGTGTCTGACTGAATTTGTTAACAATATCAGTATTGTTGGAATAATAAGATGCAAATAATAAAATGCAAATAAATGTAAGTGTGCTTTTTTACAGTTGTAATTCACAGTTTGTCATGTTCTAGATCAGTGTTTGAAATATTAGGGGGCCCGAGGGCCCTGAGCCTCAAACTTTTGACCAGGGCTCTTAACGTTTAGGACTTAAGGGCCCTGGTCAACTATTTTTGGTGAATATTGGTTGGTCATAGTGAATTCCATACTTTATCATGTTTAAATGCATGTCTATAAAAGCAATCACTGTCTTTTGCCAACATCTCAAATACATATCACATCAGAGCCCTCAACTTATGATCAGGGCCCCCAACTATTTAAAGTTAAGGGCCCTGCTGGACCTGAACTTTTCCCTGAGAGTTTCAAACACTGTCTAGATAGATATAACTGAACAAAGGTCTTACAACCCTAAGCTTCCATTTGAGAGAGAGAAGTTTGAAAATAATTGCTTATGATTTTGAATAATGAAACCCAATACAAACAAACATTTATTAATAAACTATTTGTTAAAATCCGCCCACACATGAGGATGTATTGGGAAAACACCGCTGAAACAGCGCGCATGACGGACCAGCCCGGGTTTTCATGACGGATGAGCTTTGATTTGCTGACGGAATGACCCGATATTTTCGTGACGGATCATCATAATGTCGTAATATTGTGTGGGTAATAATTTAGATTCTATATGATGATATAATGACGTTGGTTAAAATACTCAGCAAAGTGATATTAAATCATTACTAGTCCAGAATTAATTTAATTTAGTAAGAATATGTTACGTCAGTGACGTACCCATTGGCAATAGACTTGCTATTCGCAACTTCCGGTTTGAAGGACAAGAAATTAATAAAATTGTGTTTTTTGCTTATACCAGTTAACATGAAGTTGACCGAAACGTTACAGACTGTGAAACCACTTAAAAAGTTTACTAACTACAAAAGTAGACCCATTTTTAAGCAAATGATTAGCCCAATGGAACTCCGTGACAAAGTTTCTTCTCGTGGTGACAGAGTGAAAGGTGAGCACTGCATTGATTTAACAGTCCAACCAATGTCTTCTGTGTTTAGTTGATGAGGTTGGCATCAGAGGTGATGATTTACAGCATCCTAATAGTCAGGGTGCCAGGTAGCCTACCCCTTTTTTGTCAGTTATAGTTTTTTTCTCACTTGATCCTGTTTGTAGGGTGTCTTGGGATCACCAATTGACCTGGTGGACTTTTGGCACCCTGTAGCATTTCCCATTATTCAAGATGGCCGACACGATGGCCGCCAGAATACGTAAATGGCTCTAACTCCTTTAATATACAACATAGAAAGATGATATTAATGTCATTTAATAGGTTTTTATGGTCAAGGAATTCAATAAAAGCAATAATAGTTCACTAAGAGTGATATATTTTAAGATAACTTACATAGCCACTGTAAAGCATGTCAATACATGCACGATACCCGCTGCACAATATTACACATGGGATATGAATGTTGAAAATTATAAATCACTCCTAGAAATGTAGCATGATATTCTGAGTTCATTATGATTAGAATATAATTAATATAAAAACATCTAAATCTACCATCTTTATCTCTATTTGATATTCAGATGATTGAAACAAAATGCTCTCGGGAAAATGATATCTGTAGTTTTCATTCTATTACACTTTGTATCACCTATGGCTCATAAAAAGGAAGAAGACAAACTTCAATGTATTTTGAAATTTAAGTACAACTGCAATTTGAATGAAAAGTTGAACCAAAGTCTTGAAGCTAGCCATGAAAGAGGCAGTAGAATTTATACCTTAATTCAGGTTAGTGAGGAAAATGGTGATCAACTTGCTCAGGAATTAAAATCTGAACTTACCAAATATCCAACCTTTACATTCTATTACCACAGGACATGCGTTAGCAAGTATTGTCATCCTAAGTCACGAAAAAGAACTTCTTCAGAGGAATTAGCTCAAACATCACATCCAAAAAGAGTAAAACGTTCTGAACATATACACTTTTGCTATAAGTTTGACTGTCTGTTTTGTGGTAAATCATGTAAATTAAAGACAGAATGTAAGAAGAATCCCAAAGAATGGAATAAAAGCAAGGCATATATGTTTAGTACATTGAAAGCAGGTTCATTTCCGGATAAGAATCTGCATGACGTATTCATTGAGAAATGTAACATGCGAATTGATACATGGGGAAATGATGTTCTTATTGGGATATCTGGATGTAAAGATCTCGTCGCTCGCTGCAGAAGCAAGATATCATATTGACTGTAAGGCCAGGTTTATGGGTGGGAAACATCATATCCCATCTGAATCCACAAGTAGCAACAGCCATTCTAATGATACGGATATACCATTTTGAATGGTAGTGAAACAAATGGATGAAGAAAGAGGAAATTACAAATCCATCATGCTTCAAGAATTGTATACCAGGGTTTTTCCGCGATAAACCTATTTC
This sequence comes from Streblospio benedicti, assembly GCA_019095985.1. Classification (NCBI taxonomy): domain Eukaryota; kingdom Metazoa; phylum Annelida; class Polychaeta; order Spionida; family Spionidae; genus Streblospio; species Streblospio benedicti. Next base: position 59,928,367 of record CM032669.1, on the reverse strand, counting down.
CATAGACAAGTGGCAAAACATGGTCAAAACTGTCCAAAACCCCTTTTCGCAAAACTGGCACAAACTGGATAAAAATGTAAAAACCATAAATTCCTGTCCAGAAGATGCTATATCAGGGTGTTTGATAGCCATGTGTTTATGTTTTATATGAATTTATATTAAAATTATTATGTAATTATATTTATTGCATTTATATAAAAGAACAGAAAGTTTTTAAATGATTTTACATCTTTTATTTTGAATCGACTGCACATGCATATAGAATTTTATTATTACATCATGTTATAATCTATTGCATTTTTATAAAAAGAACGAGAATTTAAAGTTATTTTACATCTTTTTTATTCGTATTCACTACACATAGAATTTTATTATTACATAATAATTATCATCAATAACTAACACTTTCTCATATATAATCTAACCAAACCCTTACCACAACAATGTGAGTAGTAACATCAAAATCAAATTCCTCAGGAATTAAAACTAAACCCCCCAACCTTCCAACAACATAATGTTAGTACTAAGGCCATGCTTCAAACAAAATCATGGTAGGCCATGTTGTCACTTCAAAAGAAGCCACCTTTGAAGTTGAAATTCTAAAGGTCAGTTAATTAATGATTAAGTGCTTGGAGTCCTTTATTTGACTTTTACTTTAAAGAAACAGTTTGTTGTACAATAATTACAAACTTTCATGAAATTAAAGCCACAAATAGGGTTTCCGCCCGCCTGTCCAAAAGTGTTTTTCAGATGGATTATGTCAACTTACATATGATAATATATGTTTTTCCTTCATAAAATAGTTGCATATGATGTTATTTGCTTTAAAAAGTAACATTGCCATGTAAAATATTGACAAAACTAATAATTTTGAGGGAGATTTTGAGTTTCTGCCGGTTTAGGGGTTTCATGGCCTGTCCAAAAAGTGTTTTTTCAGATGGATTATGTCAACATACATATGATATATGTTTTTTCTTTCATAGATTAGTTGCATATGAAGTTATTTGCTTTAAAGAAACAGTTTTATGTAAAATATTGACAAAACTAATGATTTTAAGGGAGAGCAACAGTTTCCTTTAACGATTCCGCCAGTGGCCATTTTGAATGGTAGTGAAACAAACCGGATGAACCGTGGTTTAAATTACAAATCCATCATGCTTCCAACCCTGATATGAACTTTGGTGGTGTCAGGAAGTCCAAGTATGAACTCATCAATGCTTTCAAGCATTATTTCAAAGATACAATCGTGCTTATGTTTGTTCCAGGCTTTGCAAAATTAGTCCTCTTCCATGATAAAACTGCTGCCATGTTAAAAAGATGGTGAAAGATGAGGATGATTATGATAATTTACAATCTTCAATGAACAAATTAGAAACGCAAATCAAAAGTGAAGTCAAGAAAATGCCGTTTGATATGGGGACATATGACAAACATTTATCAATGGACACAGTCAACAATTACTATCCTGAGACAGTCAAAAGTTTTTGAGACACATTGTCACTGGGATTTGGAGGCACATTGCAAGGTGCTATGATTGGCAATATGATAAGTGCTAAGATAAAAGGTCATTATACTCCTTTGGAAATTGCTCTTGGCATTCTTCTTAGGGGTAAAAAAGTACATCAAACATCTACATTCATTTGGTGTAACATGTTCGTATGATGAGATGCATAAATTCAGAAAAACGTCAGCAATAGCCGCATTTCTGAAAACAATTAATGAGGAAATTTCTGCACCTTCTCTACAGCAATTTGTCATTGAAAACTTTGACTGCAATGTTACACATGCCTTAGCTATCATAACGTTTCGACCATCAGAACAAAATGATATTTCATATGAGGAGAAGATTAGTAGAGTAAAGAAAGATGACATGTCAAAGACTATTTGATCTTATGGAACTAATGAGGATGATAGCATCTTAACAATACATGAATATACTGGTCAGAAACACCCAGTACCTCCACAAATCACATTACCTGAACCATGTGTTGATTTCCTAGCACGCTAAGAAGCATGCTACATATTTGCAGAATCTATTGACTTTGAATTCTTCCAAGATATGGCTTCTGAAGGTGAAATACCAAAGTATAATGGATATATGACACGATGGTGTCGCGAGCAAGGTGTTACCATTCCTCCCAGGTCAGCAGTAGCTGATCAATGCAAAACCTTCAGATGCATCAACTGTGCCAACAAGTCGTCATGACAAGTCGTTCAGAAGTCGCCATGCTATTGATATCAATGCCTCTACCGCGAAGAACTTTTCAATAGTACCTTGCCTCTTAACTACTCACGCACTAAGTGGATGTGATACTGTTGCAAGCTATTTTGGTATAGGAAAAGACACAGCACTGAAAGTGTTGCAATTAAATAACTTGAGTCTCTCTCTGACAGGAGATACCAATCTAACCATGCTGCAATATAGCAAAATGGTCACAGAGGCAGAGAATTTCATTTTAGCATTTTATAATATGTCGTCTGCCTGAAATTTAACAGAAGCTAGAAAGTTGTCATGGAGAACAAAGATAGCTAGAACTATATCTGAACCTCCAAAGTTGTGTTCACTACCACCTACATCAGAGGCATTTTATCAAAATGCTCTCAGAGCACACCTTCAAGTTTGCATATGGAAACATGCTTTGGATCCTGATATCCCAGTGCTTGATCCTGAACAACATGGCTGGACTCGCATTGCTTCACCAACTGTAGTTGCTAAAGGTGTGTTCTTGACATCACCTGAACTATTGTCAGTCATCAAATGTGGATGTGGTTAGTCTGGATCATCCACCGAGAACACCCTGTGTAAATTCCGTAGTTGCACATGTTACAATGCAAACCTATCATGCAGTTTATTTTGTGTATGTCTAGGGGATCAAAAATGCTGCAACCCAAATACAATACATTGACATAGTTTATGATACAAATACATCTTCACTTCTCTATGTTCTACATGTATCATCATGTAGCATTGGAGCCTTGTTAAAGGGTACTGCTATATGAAGCGTGATTGATTGTTGATCATAATGATATTGTTACCTACATGTATCTTTTAACGTTCCCAAGAGCAATAGTAAAGTACATTGTGAGGATTGTCTCAAACTAAATTTGTTATGTTTTTATTGAATTCCTTGACCACAAAACATTAAATGACACCAATATCATCTTTCTATGTTGTATATTTTCTTTGCTCATATCGCATGTGTGATTTTGTACATGTATGGAGATGTTTTATAGTGACTGTGCAAGTTATCTTGAAATGTATTACTCTTATTAAGTTTTTATTGCTTTTATTGGATTCTTTGACCATAAAAACCTATTAAATGACATTAATATCATCTTTCTATGATGTATATTAAGGGAGTTAGAGCCATTTATGTATTCTGGCGGCCATCGCGGCGGCCATCTTGAATAACGAGAAATGCTACAGGGTGCCAAAGGTCCACCAGGTCAATTGGTGATCCCAAGACACCCTACAAACAGGATCAAGTGAGAAAAAAACTATAACTGACAAAAAAGGGGTAGGCTAAAAATCACTATTTGGCAACCTGACTATAAGTGGTGTGTATGCATGAAGAGAACAGAAGATAGTGTTAGTAAGGGTGGGGATGGGCCGATAGTGAGGTGAAAACAAGGATAAGTTAACAACAATTGTTAGTAGTGTAGACTAGTGCAGGTTTAAAACAAAGATAGTGTTAAAGATAAGAAAGGGCTAGGGTAAGGCTCGCCCTGTGGCTATACGGACAATAAAAAGTCTTCCATGTTTACTACTTTGACAGCTGCTGTTTTGAATAAGAATTATTGCACGGCTCATACTAGCCGTATAATATACAGCGTATGTTCGTTCCTGGGTCTCTATACAGGGTATTAACTCAGCTCTACGTGTAGGGCTAGGCTCATACTAAATAATGAGAGTTTAAACTTGCCATTTCACGCAAGATTAAGAGTATACATTCGCCTATAGTGTCTTATTTTATACATTAGGGGATCATATAGCCTTATCTTCATGTTAAAAAAAATCTAGTTTTACTAATGTCGTAGCAATTGTCGATTCGAATTTGACATGTCGGGATCCGATTTTAACCTGCGTAGTATCACCACTTATACTAATCCTAGCAATGTTTGATCGAATATTCTTAAGAAACAGACCATGAACCATCCGTATTTCATACTGATATATTTTTACTTCCAATATTATTGTGTAAAGACTTGTCCAAACTTTGATTTGTTCATTAGCGTAAAGTTTTGACAGCTATCACAGATCATCCGGCAAAAACACCAATCGTTTTGTGAGAAATCCTCGGTTTTTCAATGACAACAGCTAATTAGTAGTTTGCCAATTGCTTCCCATGTTATTAGGAATATAGGATATAATTAGATGAGGCACGGGAGATGAATAATTTAAGATTTCCCGACAAAAATATGGCCATCTCGTCATCTAGCCATGACAGTTAATTACCTATTCAGAAATGACAGGTTCGTGCTCTTTCATTGGTCAACAACCTCAACAGCCTCAATCAAGCGTGCGGCGCTGTCAGATTCGTAATAGCGCAAACGATATCGAGGTTCGTTGCAAATGTATTTCACGACGATTTGAGCCAAGAATACTACGTTGACAAAGCTAAACTTACATGGGCTAAATGACCTTGACAGAGTCTAGTTCTTAAGGGTCTAGTCCTAAAATAATAGCGGTCGCCCATGTTTTTGTTTGCAAACAAACTTACTAAGAGTTCAGCATGGTACCTAAAACAGTCGGGTTTCTTGCTGTGGTGGGTAGCTGAGTATACTATGGCATTTGTAAAGTACATATTCTGAAAGGGCATACGATTTTGATCACGCAAACCCATTTTGGCATGATTTTGATGGAATTTGATTTGCATGAAATGAAAGTGTCTGAGGGCGTCATCTGACACCTGGGGGCTGATTTTGTCACTTTCTGAAGCACATGGATATATCAATTTTTTACGGAAAAAATCAATTTAAAAAATTTCCACACCTGAGAAGTTGATAATTTTTGGATATATGCTAAGCAGGATGAGGATAAGGTGGAGAAGTGCTACTCGTCAGCAGGACGAGTAACCCTCAAATATCTACTCGTCCTGCAAAAAACGTACTCATCCTTCTTGCACAAACTCTATGTTTGTATGCCAAATTGTCCAGAATTGCTCCTAGTCAAAAGGATGAGTTGCTAAAATGTTCTACTCGTCCTCCACAAGTTTTTACTAGTCAATATGAGCGGACGAGTGGCGAATCCTGACTCTGTGCTAGAATATATTGTGAGGAATCAGGTCATATGCTAGATGGGGGATCAAACTTGTATCTCTGGCTCAGTGGGGGCTGAAGAGTGAGTGGTTTGTGAATTTTGGCAAGGGTAATTTTTGTTTGATTTCTGCTTTTAATGGCAACAGAAAGCTGCTATATCCAATATCACATTGGAATGATACATTTTAAATGAATCCCTATCTGCTGCTCTTCAAAACGCTATATATATTGTCTATGTTAGCTGAAAGAGGAGCAGAGTAACAAAAATGCCAATGTGGAGTGTATTTGTGAAGAGCGACCTAATTGTGGTTTCAAATTATTTTTAGGACTAGACCCTAAATGTTATTTCAGTTTCAATGTAAAGATGGTGACGAGATGATTGCCACATGCCGTGGATTATCGCAAGTGTAACAAAACCCACAGTTCTGTTAGGGTCTCCAGTGCGAGGCCACACAGGTGGTCGCTGAGTATAAAGTGGGTAACATAAGTTGCACTGGACTAAAAATAAGCCCCCATGTTACACACACCTTGTAAGGTTGTTTTGTTCTTACTATGGCCACTTGTAGGATAAATACCAGTACACTACCACCCAGTACTGAAGAGCTCTGTGCTGGACAGCCTGCATTCTATTTATGTCCTCTTACTGGTAAAGGTCCCAGACTGACCAGGCATAATCCAACACTGGGCTGACCAGTCTGTTGAAGGCTTTTGTTTTTAATTCTATGTTATTAGTCTTGATGTTCTGTCTGACTAGTCCCAGTGTTCTATTTGCCTTCATCGTAATGTTGTCGATGTGATCCTTCCATTTGAGGTCTTTCCTGATGATTACTCCCAAGTAGGGGGATTTTTCCACATTCTCTAGAACTGAATCCTTCAACACATATTTACTGATTATCGGATTTCTTTGGTCGCAGAAGGAAGGGCGCTCAATTTTAATTCAAAGAAAAAGGGAGGGCACTCAATTCTCAAACTGAAAAGGTAATATTTTACGCACTTTTGTCACAAATTCATGCATTCCTGCAATATGCATGGTTTTGGATTTAACTGTACTTTTATGCCAACAATTCAAATAGATTGCTAAATATGTGTTCATTGACCATTGACAGTAAATGATTCATTGCAAAACACTTTAAACAGTTTTCAGGGAATCTGTCCAATGTATTATATTTAAAGTTTTTTAAAAATATTTTTAAATCACAATAACACATTTAATATATAATGCAGAATTATACTTCGCTTAATTGAATTGAGCATAGTATAATCATATGGATCTCCTAGATGGCATTCCCAAAAGATTTGTCTAGTACATGTTGAGTTTAGGTTGAGTTCAATATATTATTATCTTTTTATTTTTTTTTTATATTTATTTTTTTAAGAACAAGAGGTCGGGATGGTGATGCACGGTTAATTGGCATTAAAAATCATCCAATATTAAATTCCAAGTTGCAATGCAAGTCTCATATCTGTAAGAGATAGCATTTTGAGGACATCCAATTTCTTCTGTAGGAAATTTATAAAGTGAAGGAATGAAATCTCATTCTGATTAATTTTCATGTCATAAATATACTTCTTCGCAATTAGAAGTAAAGAGTTCATACTGGTTAAAATTAGGTCATTATTATAATTTGGTATTCCAAATATAACATCGCATACATTTAAGTCAATGTTTAGAGGTAGCGTGTCTCCACCAGGCCAAGAGCGAGGTCCAAAAAGGCTGCAATTCATTGCATCTATATAAATGATGTTCTATATTATCTATTTCCTCACAATGATTACAATTACTGTGTTCATTTTCCTCCAAATAAATAGTAGACTATTGCATGCAATCTGTTGATTACTTTATACTGAAAGCTCTGTAGGTTTTGTATCAGTAGTGATCGAACATGGAGTCATGTAAATGAGCTTCCAATCAAAGTTGTATACCGGATATATGGACTCCCACTTATGAACAGCAGAGGGCATCTGGGTTTTCAGTAAGATGAAATGAGAGTAGAACTCTTCAGAATGAAGTTTTTCTAATGACTTAATTTTATTGCCAAGTTTGACAAAGATGACGTCTCAGATTATCATTCAACAGATCTTTCTTATTAATGACTCTTATCCAAGATTTTGGTATAGCACTAATAATTTAATAAAAGAGTTATATAGCATGACTAATTATCAAACCGGTCCTCTTTTAGTTCTTGTCTGGATAGAATCGTACATTCATTAGTTAATATATCTTTTTATATAAGATATGCCATTTATTTCCCATGTTTTGAAGTGGATAGGAATATAATTTATCTTTATAAATTCATTATTCCATAAGTACTCATTATCTACTTCAATAGAGGAACTAGGCTCTTTAAGATAGACTTCGAACCAAAGACTTCAATTTCCTCGTAGAATTGTGGAGCCCTATTTACAATAATTTTGCATTTAGGCCTTTATTTTTTATTTTTCGGTTTACAGACTCGCCGCTCAAAAAAGGGATTTAAAAATAAAAATAAAATTGAAGAAATGGTATTTTTTTAAATCCTCGGCCTAATGATTCTTTTATTATATATTAGAATTTTAAGATACCAATAGAAACCATTGGGGCTCACATTTTGGCGAGACTTTCGTTCTTATCACAAGAGCGTCTTCAGGCCGAATGACAGTCCTTAGTTGGTCATGTGACCGCCATGGCGGTGGCAGTCACATGACAGCAGTGGCAGTGGCAGGAAAACGGGGGGCAGGTCGTAGCTGGTGTCTCGGTTCATCTCAGGGCGCCTTCCACGGATTTCCACGGCTTCCCTGATCTTTCTACGGATTTCTAAGTCCTCACGCGCCACAATTTTGAAGGGGGTGGCAGATAGCCTGAGAGCTGAGGTGGTCAAGTGTATAAAAAAATCAAAACCACCCACTAGTAATGTGAACAAAGCTGAGTTTCGTGCGTTACAGGAGCTAAAAAAGAAAAATGACATAATTATTTTGGGAGCTGATAAAGGGAGGGCCACAGTAGTAATGGATCGTGTAGAATATAACAAAAAAATGATGACTTTGCTGGGTGACACGAAAACATACCAGAAACTTAAGTGTGACCCCGCCTCAAAATATCAGGACCAGCTAATTAAGTTGTTGAGGGGGTGGAACAGGGAAGGTTCCATTTCGAAGACTCTGAAAAGAAGGATCTACCCGAGAGCTTCGGAGGTGCCTAAACTATATGGTTTACCTAAGATCCATAAGAAAGACCACCCTTTAAGACCAATAGTTTCCAGCATAGGGAGTGTGACATACAAGGCAGCAAGGTTAGTCGCTGATATTCTTTCGCCGTTGGTCGCACAATCGCCCCACCATATCAAAAACAGCATGGACTTTGTGAATAAAATCAGAGACCTTGAAATCCCTCCGGGACAAAAACTGATATCCTATGATGTGTCCGCGTTATTCACCAGCATACCGATGGAAAAGGCAGTAGAGTGTATTAAACGCAAACTAGAAGCTGACACCTCCCTACACAAAAGAACTAGTTTGAATCCATCCCAGATCTTGTCACTCCCAGAGTTTTGCCTGAACACTACATATTTTACAAACAGACACATGAGGCAGCCATGGGTTCTCCAGTTTCTCCCATAGCCGCCAATTTGTATATGGCGGACTTCGAAACGCGAGCACTGGCGACAGCACCCAACCCCCCGCATATGTGGTTCCGTTACGTAGATGACACCTTTGTGCTCATACATGAGTACTTCATAGAAGGTTTCACCAACCACATCAACAGCATTGATCCTAACATTAAGTTCACCAATGAACCCGAGGTGAATTTCAAGATTCCTTTTCTGGACACATGTGTTAAGATTAATGATGATGCCACCACTTCAGTTGAAATCTATCGAAAATCGACGCACACTGATCAATACCTGAATTTCCAATCAAACCACCACAGTCCGGACTCTGTTAAATCGCGCCCACAATTTGGTCACCACGCCTGAAGATCAGGCCAGGGAGCGTAAGCACGTCAAAGCTGTGTTGAAAAACAATGGATACAAACCAAGGCCAAAAGTCAGAGTCGTCTAATGACGCAAACAGTGGTGTGAGTACAAAAACCCCCAGTCTGCATCCCTATGTGAGAGGGCTGTCAGAAAAACTGACCCGTGTGTTCCGTGAACATGGTGTAAACACCTACCACAAACCTTTTTAACACCATTAAATCCATGTTGCCCACTCCGAAGGACAAGTCTCCGGATGACTCTAAATGTGGGATTATATACTTAAGCACGGTGTCCACAGTGCCGGTACACTTATGTTGGTGAGACTGGAAGAACGTTGAGTACACGTATAAAAGAGCACCTGAACCCCAAGAGAGAGCCCACCGCTGTAGGTGATCATATTAGAGACACGGGCCATACCATCAGCCCCAGAGACTTCAAAATTGTGGCGCGTGAGGACTTAGAAATCAGAAAGATCAGGGAAGCCGGGAAATCCGGTACGGCGCCTGAGATGAACCGAGACACCGGCTACGACCTGCCCCCCGTTTTCCTGCCACTGCTGTCATGTGACTGCAGCCGCCATGGCGGTCACATGACCAACTAAGGACTGTCATTCTGCCTGAAGAAGCTCTGCGATAAGAGCGAAAGTCTCGCCAAAATGTGAGCCCCAATGGTTTCTATTGGTATCTTAAAATTCTAATATATATCATGAATGAAGAAACCCAAGATGAGAGAAGTGTTCATTCTTTGATTCTTTTATTGTTTTACGTTGAAAAGGAGGAAACCAGATGGGGAAAAAGCGATCTATTCATCTTTTACCGGTGTGCGTTTCGTAGGAGGTTGAACAGACACGACCACGGTATAAAATAAGATGTATTTACTACGGAATCACACTTCGGTTTCGTTTTCGCGGAGTGGGCGGGACATTTGAACTACTGAGCATGCGCACTCAGACGGAAGCGTCATGTGTAAATATTTTCCCCATCAAAATAAGTAAGCTATTTCTATTTTCTAGCAAGCATTCGTAATAGAGTGGTTGAATAACATTACTAATTCATTATACATTGCTGTATTTGAGGTTGACGATTACCAAATGAGATGTTCAATCGACTTGACACCCAGAATAACGGCAAAAACCTGTACTACTTAGCGATACTGAAAGCAGGTCTACAAATGTGATGGACCTTTCTTTCACAATAAACGGTATGTAATGACATATACACCCAGGAAAGTTACTTTCGGTGAAATTACCCTGCTAAAATAAAGTCAGCTTTGTTGGTGGAATAAGAAATTCAGTTCGGGTAAAGCAGTATTCTCACTGACGCCGTCCCAATGATGAAGGGACGCCATAAATTCACACTGGAACACATTATTTCTCACTTAAGGCAGTGTTTGAAACTCGCAGGAAAAAGTTCGGGTTGAGCAGGGCCTTTAACTTTAAATAGTTGGGGGCCCTGATCATAAGTTGAGGGCCCTGATGTGAAATGTTAGAAAAAGAAAGTGATTGCTTTTATAGACACGTATTTGAACATGATAAAAGTATGGAATTACTATGTCTCACCAATATTCACCAAAAATAGTTGAGGGACAGCAGGGCCCTCAAGTCCTAAAAGTTAAGGGCCCTGGTCAAAAGTTGGGGGCTCAGGGCCCTTGGGCCCCCTACCATTTCAAACACTGCTTAAGGCGTCCTTGAGGACTTGAAAAATCAGGCCACTGTTTATGAGAGCTCACAGCTAGTGTCTAGACTCCTGCTAGCCTAATGAGTTTATCAAACACAGCATGCAGCAAGTAACATGCACTAGTGATTTATCAAGCTGTGACTCCCTGTGAGTCAGCAATTCTTTGTTGGTCACATTTATCTTTTTACCCAATAAGTTGAGTTATGAGCATTAAAGTGGATGTTGTCAATCCACTAATGTTTTGAAAATAGGTGAGTCTTGTATTCATCATTGCACATGTGGGTCTAGATTAGTTGGGAAGCTTTCATAGATAAGCCTTTAATAATTTTAGACATCTATAATATGTTAAACTATATATATACATGTATGTTATGCAAGAGATATGCAAGAGATAACTCAATCAAAAATATTTCTTTGATGCAAAGCATTATTATCAAGTTTATGGAACTGATTTATTAGAGTCCTTGACCAATGGATATATAGAAAGAATATATGACGCTGTTGATTTTTTTATATTTTAGTAAAATCCTCCGGTTTTAATGACAACAGATTTACTCAGTTTGATCAATGGGCTCAAAGAATCATTTAATGTATATTTTCTTTCCAATTTCAATTCATGTAGGAAAATAGATTATATTATATATGTAATGCATTATCAATATCTTAGATGGCTGGTTTTGTTTTTTGACATTGATAATCAATAATTTATGTGGGACTCCAAAATCTTTGAGTGGGACTCCAAATTTTCAAGTCATGGAGTCCCAAGGGACTGTCAACCAACTTCCTAGCGCAAACACTGTAAAAGCCCAAGGGCCCATATCCATGTCCGATGTTAGGCCCTAGGGCCTTTATGCGTGAATAGATTGTACATTTGCTGTACAGCATACTTCATATGCATATCGTAGTGCTGTCTAAAATAAAAGGTGGCTACGAACAATTGCATGCTGGGAAAAATTTAGACAAAAAGTATCAGTCTTCATCATTTAATTTCCTGCTACGCAGCATATCATAGATCTTTGGTTGATCGAGATTGCGGGTAAAAGTTGTAGTAACTATTTTGATACATCTTTGTACATCGTTGATAAACACCACCTTGGGTACTACGATCGTACATAAATATTTCAATGAGACAGCGAAAAAGCTTCATGCATATGCAAAACAGCTACGTGCTTGGTTTGTTTGTCTATTTATTTCCCATGATTCCTACTTATACGAAAATTGGTGTATATTTTCACCCCCACAGTACGGCAGTTGAGCATCCTGGGTGTCAGCAAATCATAACAAAGAAAATGAAACGTTTTTATTTTTCAATTTTATTTTTATTTTCATTTCCTCCTACGACAGTTGAGCTTCCTGGGTGTCCGTAAACCATAACATAAAAAAATAAAGGCCTTAGCTTTAGAATACAGTGGCATATTCTTTATATCCAAAATTGCCCCAACGAATTTGAAAAATGTAGCTCCTTTTTTTATGAAACGATTAATCCAAGACAATCTATGGCCTTGATCATAGAAAATATATCAGGCATTTTTAACACCACGTTTTCTATATTTTGTATTAGTACATTCTTTTTAACATGATGTTTGCCTGAAGGCCAAATAAAATCGAAACACATTTTATCAACAATGTTCAAGGACTCTTGTTTGACTGTAAATACTGAAAAGGGATATAGTAATATTGGCATTATTAATGATTTCAGAATTGGGTGAAAATAAAACAAAAATGGCTCCTTTCGTGTTTTAGACTCTAGCATCAAGAAGATTCACAATTAGATTTTTTTATCCATGCAGATGTGTGTGTCCTGTCCATGTATATACCTGCCGAAAGCAAATTACAATTCCATACACTCAACCGAACTGAGGTTGAGTTATGTGACCTAAAGCTGTTCCTAGTGCAACACTTTTGTGTGACATATTGATTCAAGGGATTCAATGTTCTGTTGATTAGGTACATAGGATATGGTTTCATTTCTTCTTGTTTCTAATTATCGCTATTATATCCAAACACAAACATCAAAAGAAAATATTTTATTTAAATTTCTAGTACATATACTCCTTGTCAAAGATCCAAATACAATACACGAAAAGAAAATTTATTTTATATTACACATGTCAATCATTTAACTTATATTTCATACCAATACATCTATTCTTTCTCACACTACCTTATGTACTGTAGAGCAACCTCACAAAAACTTCTATTATTAATAGAATAGAATAGTAGAAGTTTTTGTGACATTGGCCTTTTGCTAACTAACTGAAAAGTGATCAGAGAGCACAGCATTGTGTAGCAGTTTATAGACATTTTAAGTTTTTTCTTACTTTCTTCAATACTTTCAATACAGTTTGAACCATGACCTCCAAATTCGATTCTATGTTCACATGCATAGTGACAATCATATATCTTTATCTTTGGCACTTTGCCAATTAAAGTGTGCCGATTTAGTTCCATGTTGGACATTTTTATTGATAGTATCAATGCCTTTGAAGACAAAATCTTCAAACTTCGTTCACTGTTAACATTCATCTAGGCCATCATGAGTTTTCAATTTTGGATATTTTGCAAGAAAAGTATAGGTTCCACGGAGCAATTTTAAGTTTTTATTTAAAGATTTCATTGTTTCTGCATTTCCCTGTGAACTACAACCTTCATTCTTATGTAATATCTTAATCGCCCATAATATATTATGTCAACGATTTTCTAGCGACGCTGTGTCCTCTGAACACTTTTGATCTAGTTAAAAATAGGATTTTATGAAAGAATCTTTATGCGCAATCTTTCAGAGTCACTTTTTCTGGTATTCTGTATTGACTCCTTAATTATACAGGCAGAAAATAACAAGTACATGTAGTTTGCTGTAGAATAAGGATTGTGTTAAAAGAATGAAATTTAAAAAAATTGTGGTACTAGTTCACAATGCAATCTGGCTTGTATTATCTTTGACTCAAGTTTGAATAAAAATTGTCATTGATTTGCTTTAAGTATATGGTATCACGTTTTGAACGACATGCACTATGTATTATTTGAACAACATTTTCACCCTGTTGTCACACTGGAGATCCATTTTTTTATTTTCACCCAATTGTGATTTTTCCCTTTTAAATAGAAAGGTTACGAGATCTCCAAATTCCTAAAAGGGACTTAACTTTTTCAGTTTCTTAATGTTACATGGAGAGGGCGTTCAATTTCTACGTAGAGAGTTAGGGAGGGCGTTCAATTTTTTATCTCGTCAATATCAAATGACCGCCTTGCTCTGTACAATCAATGATGGTCACTCCCTAAGTTTCCACTTTTCTAGATTTTTCAGGTCATTTTGCAGCATGACCACATCTTCTTTAGACTTTATCTTCTTATATATCACATAATCATCTGTGAAGAATCTCACTGGGCATTCTTGGCTACATGCAGCTTTTAAGACTCATTCAGCCTCAGAAGCACACTTGATAGTTTTTAAAATAGGTTCAAATTATGGCTATGGCTTTGACCTTTATTTCCAATATTTTTTATCTTACATCGACGCATAATTTCGCATAAAATGCTCTCTAACTGCCTGGTGACCTGGTATCAGACTAATCTGATACTCTGTATCAGTCATGTTGTCATTGATTTCCAGGAAAAGCGACAACGCTCTACGTTCACGTTTACAAAGTTATTTAGAAAGGAGGCGCTGTTGTAATAAGTGATTTCGTAAATTGCGCGTGACGTCACGAGGTCAGGGGTCAAGGGGCATAAAGATGTGTTTTGCCCACAATTTTTCTATACAATATATAGTAAAACTCGGCGACAAAAATGGTTGAATAACTTTGGTAATCATAATCTGTTATTTATAAATTCTAGTCACCACTTGTAGAAAAGGTATCAGAATGCACAGCTAAAAGAAGATATTAATTTGGCATTAAACAGCATCTGAAAAGCTTCTCTAAATCCCGTGTATAAAATGTAAACAATGGGTTTCGCCCATGACAGAGATTTTTCACTGGATTTAGACAGTGTTTTATCACAGCTATGCAAGCAGAATTAATCTTTTGACTTCAAATAAAGACTCCTACACTTATTTCATAATAGGTGACTTAATATTATTCAATTCCCAAGAGAATTAACTAAGTTATGAACTTCTTTTTGTTGGCATCTCCGTCAGAATTTCCCGATGGAAGAAAATAAAACGCATGTGTAAACATTTTCACACATTCCGACTTTCAAATAATATTTGACAAACTTATAATTGTTGGATATATTAGGTCTTGGTGACAAAACAATCGCATATTGGTTTTTTGTCATTCACAAACTGTTTGAAAGGGAATAATTTCGATGCAACGTTTTATTTGCTATGTTTCTGTGCTTACCTATTATTTTCCTTCATTTTACTATATGAAATTTTGCGTCCATAACGCAAACTTAGGGACGATTCAGTATTTATGGCAGGGTGGGTAGGAGGATTTTCCAAAAATGCTGTGAAAAAATTGATAGCGCCCCTTGAACCTCTTTGAAAAAATTGGTGACTCCCTTCAATTTCATGTTATAAAAATTTATGACCCCCCTCAACAGTTAGCACAATCATTGTCAGTTAAATCAAATTCTATTTGATCAATATCAATGTATATAAATAAGTAAATTTTAGTCCAAAATATCTCAAAAATTGGTGTACGTTGCAGTGAAAAAATTGATAACCCCTCCTCAAAAGTGTGTGAAAAAATTGATAGCCCCCCCTCCAAACATTGTGACAAAAGTTCATGGCCCGTCCTAAAATCCTCCTACCCCACCCTGTCATAAATACTGAATGGTCCCTTATCACCCTTTTCATCTGATCTGGTGACGTCACTTCTATTTACGAAATGGCTTATTGTCAGAATTAAAATGCGTCATACAAACACTATATATTATGTGCAGTTATTCATCAAATAACATGCCAATAATACTAGTAATTTATTTGTTGTCTAAACACAATTTATGATGAATAAAATACCACATTCGTGCTGAATAATTATGTCGTTTTGGTATACGGCTCACACATTTATCTCATCCGACTCGTCCTGTCAGATTCGTCAGATAAGATAATGCATTGGCCGTGTATAAAACCGGCGTATTCGCAATGACGGGGTTTTCCCTATACGTATTCACACCGAGTATTCTGTAATACTCGACCTAATGCATGTCGATAACCATAATGTACATGTAAGCAGTATCATTCACATGCGTCGTTGCATGCTACGATAAACATTAAATGTAATTCTATTTCATTGCCACTAATCCAAAAACGAATCATCGAATCACAAAAGTGGTCACTTTAAAACGGTGTGCATAGATGTGATTTGGCTTAAATCAAAGAATTTAAAACAACGTTAATGTACAACTATAAATTTATAAGATCGCTAGATGCGGTCGCCAGAGTCTTGACATACGTCACAGTCTTGTCACATTTTAGTGACGTGACAAGACTGATGTATGTCGCGACTCTGGCGACAGCATCTAAACGAATATGAAGAGCGAACTGCCAATATTCAAAGTCGCATATGTAAAGGGTGTTACAATATATGTAAAAAATTATTCAGGATTAGTATGAATTTAATGTGAATAAAAATGAATTAGCATATTTACTGCCTTTAAGATGTATTGGAAAACCCCCACATATAGGCGAATCATTTTAGCTCCTCCAGGGGGGCTAACGTAGAACTAATTGCTTTAAAGCAGATGAAGGTGGGACACTATTAGGCAACATCTCTGCCATGTTTTGCCAGAAGTATACCAAAATATGCCTTGCGCATATTTTTAAAAACTAATTTTAGATGATTCTACAATGTCTCAAATTTACAACAATACTGATTCTCTTAATTGATAGCTAGAACTTATATGTTCCAATCAAGGAACACCAAACTCATATGTATTATGCCAGACAGTGTTTGCAATAATGTTATGATGCAATATATATTGACTAAACACGGGAGATGGCATGTATTCAATGAATCATTGGCCATTTTACGTAAAAATGAGCTGAGACTTCACTCAAAATTTGAACTTTGTTAACACGTTTAGTGCTTTATTATTGAGAAAAGCCATTAACTATGTATTTGAAAAACTTTCACATGCTGTTATCTTTCATATGATATGTAATAGGATGTGTCAGAACCATGTAGCCACAGTAGAGGTTTATCCCCCACCCCTAAATTTGACAAAAACGAGAAAATCATTAAATCGAGTATGCATGCCTTACTAACGCCAAACTAGATAATTATATCTTATAAAATGTATTTGCATTGATAACATTACATTTCCATAGAATGTTTATTGTTAATATATCATTTGTTGATCTAATGAGTAGAAAATACCATGTTACTGAAAATTGTGCTGAGAATTCACTCAAAATTGAACGTTAACAATTTTAGTGCTTTATTATTGAGAAAAAGCATTAAATATGTATTTGAAAAACTTCCATGGGTTGTTACCCTTAATATGAAATACAATCTGATGTATTAGAATGAAAAATATAGCAACAGTAGACGTTTAAGTTTAAATTGATGAAAATGACAAAATCTTCATATCGAGTATATATGCCTTACTATTTTCAATCGAAGGAATTTTATCATATAAAATGTTTTTGTATGGACTAAATTACATTTCCAAATAATGCTTACTGTTGATATATATTATTTGTTGATCTAATGAGTAGGAAATACCATATTACGTAAAATTCTAAACATTCTAATATCAAAATTTTCTGAAAATTTCATCTGTTGAACATTCAGAAAATGCAAAACAGTAAAATTGTTAATATAAAAAACTTCTTTTTATTACCTACTACATAAAGCATTATAGATCATGATAGAGTGAAACATAATCAAAACATAGATGTGGAAGTTTCCCTTGACCCTAAAATGGACAAAAATGACAAATTCATTGAATTGTGTATGTATGCCACATTTGATGTCAATCAAGGTAATTATTATAGATAAAATGTATTTCCATATGAAAAAGATCACATTCCGAAAGAATTTACACAATAAATAGGTATTACATGTGGCATTAAGGGGTAGAAAATAGCATGGTGAGTTTCAAATGTTGGTTATATGTTGTCAGTATTAAAGATTATCAATGGATAAAACTATGTTTTCAGAATTCGTAAACTCACACGAACACTCATTATCAGTATACTAATCATCGCCCGTATATTTACTACTTAGTACCATACATTCACACGTAAGAACCCATGGTAAAGAAACTTGGTGATTCTATATAAGGTCAAAATCCAAAGCTAATATTTATTGCCGAAATGGTAGCTGGGTGTACTGTTCGAATCTATGGCAGCGAGCTTTTAAGTGCAAACTTTTTCCATTTCCAAAAGGTCCAAAAAGTGTGTTTTTTGGTTATAAGCTCATCTGTTCTAAACCATGGAGATATGGTAAATTCCTCCATTTAAGATGGAAAGCTAGTCCTGCTAGTCACACAAAATTTTCATTACTGAACGTTGCGGTGTGGCGTATGGTCACGGGAGCCATAACTCACGTCAGCCATACGGCACACCGCTAGCTAAGCTGGCGAGGCGAACGCAGTAGAGTCTGCGTGCGATATGGGGGGCTCCCGGAGGAGAAGTCGGGGAGTTGGGACATTACTGAGGTGGAATAAAGTTGTATAGAATAAGCGTGGTTCTTCAACGTTATCACCATATCTCCCGAGGGTCTATTTTATGGAGGTATACATCTACTGATCATATGGCAGTTGAAGCTATCACTGTGGTTTTGACACATCATTCACTAAAGACCTTAAAGACTTTGAGAAAGAATTTCTGAAGTCAACACATACACCCAGGTTCAGTAGATACAATGTAATTATCATCTGCGTGTAACATTTAGTCATTGCTACGTAGATGAAGAGAAGGTCATTAATAACCTCAATCAAAATAACAAGAGCTTTCTGTTCTATGTGGATAGCCAAATGGAATGCACCTGCTTTAATTTAAGAACTTTGTGATTATTGTAATATATTTCATCCATCAAGAAGACTGTATTAACGATATCCTATGTATTATGTAAGTGGCAGTAGGTCACATTTTATGTAGAATTGTCTTTTGTGCCCTAAACTCTAAATGTAGAGCTTCACAACATTGTCATGATATATCAGTTTGCTGGGCCTGGCTGGGATGGGTCCTTCAAAAGTACTAAAGTATCCAAATTGTTTGATGATGCTTTTCATTCAAGTGTCTGAAGTTCCACTGTTCCAATACCACCTTTGGGTAACAAACAACCCTTATTATTGATGTAATCTACACTATAATCAGCCACATGTCAGCAGATGTTTAAAAAGATAGTCTTCCAAGATCCGCACATGTGCTCCCTACTATACAAATTCCTGCACAATACTATGAAAAATATATTCGTATATCAAACTACTGGTATTACAAAATTTACTGACACATGATGCATGTACCCCAAGTATGTGATAAATCTGGGCTAGCGCTAGACCCATCTGAAATTTAGCCAATTGGCTAAACGACGGACATTTTTTTAGCCAATTGAAATTATTTTTAACCAATTGGCTAAAGAACTAAATTATTCTTTAGCCAATTGAATTTCTTTTTAGGGAAGCAAAAACCTATGTAAATTAATTAACATGGTAATAATAATACAAACATCATTACTTTTAGTTACTTTGACAATATTTCTACTTTAAATATCTTAATGACAATTGATCAAATTGTGTTTGATTTTCCGACGCTCCGGCGAGAACGATGAAGGTTATATAACTTTCAAAACTTGAGGAAAAGTCCCAGTTGATGACTGCTTTGCATCAACCAATGAAGTGCATTGGCCAATAATGAATGTATACTAACTTTTGATAACACATATACACTATATTTTCTTAATTTTAAAGCATTTTTTTCTGAGGGTGGCCCGGTGGGACTGGACCTATGCACGTCTCCTTTCGAAACCTCTTGGCGCTCCGCCATCGAGCCGCCCGCGTTGACACTACAGGGGGAGTGGGAATATACTTCCATTTTTGTTCATATTTTATCATTACGTTGTGAGATTCAAACAGCTGCACTTATTATTAAAAACTAACCTAGTCTACCAGCCTTAATTCTTTATTATTAACCCATGTTAGATGGTTATTTTACTTGATCTTTATGTTAAAAAAATTATGTAAACTAACATCGCAGGCAATTGCCGATTCGAATTTGACAGGCCGGCATCAGATTTTAAACTGCGTAGTATCACAACTTATACCAATCGTGGCAACATTTGGTTTCGGTTACAAACCAACCACAGGATAAATCATTGTATTCTTATAATAACACAAATTTACTCACAATATTTTGCTCCATAAACGCTTGCAAACATGACAATACTAAATGTCAAACACTCATCTTTCATCTTTGGGAAGTCCGATTGCAATTGTCAATCGTTTCGTAAGACATATTCTTCTCTGACGTCCACACTTGATCAATAGTTTGCCAATCGCCTCTCTTGTCATCTGGATTAAAAGATTTAATTAGATGAGGCACGAGAGACGAATAATATTGAGATTTTTGAACAAAAATATGACAACCAAACAGCCATGACATTTGCTTACTGTGTGCAGAAAACTAGGTCGGTAATCGTTGATTGGTCAAAAACACGTCGCAGCCTCTATCAAGCGCAGGGTTATGTAAGATTCATAAAGGATCAAATGGCATTGAGGCTCGTTGCAAATCGACTGTAAAATGGTGCCAACGTTGTTTGCATTATGAAATGGTATATCCGGTAAGTACGAAGTCGAAGTAAAACCAAGCGAAATTCGTTTTTGCGAATTTTCCTTGAATAAAAATGATTCGCCACATTGGTGAAAGAGTAAGCAAAATCTCTCGCCCATGGCGATAAAACGAACCATCGAGCAAGCCCAGTAAATGATGAGCCACAGCTAGACTTGAGTGTTTTAGGATTTTGAAGTGTGAATCGGTGGTAAAAGACTGTAGCCACAAGATGAAAAGAACCACCTACGACCAACTAATTGATTGATCTTCGTCATTTGATAAGGCAATGCCTCTGGTTTGTTTTGTAGAGAAGGTGTGTCTGCAGGAGATGTCCACCATGCTGGCGTGTCTCGAGCGCCACGAGTTCAGCGAGGCTCTGTGTACCAGAGAGATCGGCGCCTTCTGGCAGTGCCAGACAGCCGCCCAGGTAACGGCATCTTATCAAAATATTTTTTTTCCATCAGCACTTCACCCCCGGGTTTCACCTAATACTCGAGGTATAAAATATGTCATAAAAATGTAACAAAGCAGTAAAATTGTGAAAAAAAAATTTCAAACATTTCAGACGATGCATGTGAACATTTATAATAAAGAATTGTGCCATGCAACACGTCACATTTTCCAAAAGCTTAATTAGAAGAGAAATTTATATGATTTTCCTTTGTCTTGTATATAAATTGTAGTAGATTTTCAAAATGGTGGTAAACTTTAACGAAATGGTAAAATCTTTTGATTTTTTTTTCAGTTAATGTAATCATATGCTGGATCATCATAATGTGAAAAAAATAACTAATGCTTTTTTGTTGTTTGGGGCACATTTTACCTTAAATATTTCTATATGCACACATTATTTACTTTTGAAAATGAAACTAGGTCACACAAAACCAGCCATCGGTCGTATGACGTCATAGGGTTTTCCCCAAGTCATCTGGGATCACATTATTACATATATTATGTTAATGACGGACTTTACTGAAATCAGGCCAGGGCTAAAGAATTTAAGTGATGTGCCTCTAGTTTTGCTGCTCAAAATAAACCATGTGCGCAAGGTTCTGTCCACATATTTCATCATTTATAATACAAAAATGGATTAAATGTGTGTCCTAATTCCTAATTTTATTTCTCATAATTTTTTTTTGTATTTTCAGGCTACTAAAAATGCCAAACTTGAGGCTGAAGCAAAAGGCGTTCTCACGAAAATGGCAGGCAAATATCCAAACAAATATGTTAATGAACTTTTACAAAAATTTCCGGAGCCTAAGAAGTCACGATGATTTTTACTTTGGCTGGGGTTTTATATGAATGTAGAAAAGTTATCAACCAGGCATCCCACGGAGTCTGGAAAAGTCATTGAAATTCATATTTTTTCAAGATCTGGGAAAAGCAGGTGGAAAAGTCGTTGAATTTTGCAAGGAGTCATTGAAAAAATCTTGTAAAACGTCATTGAAAACTCATTGAATTTTGGTTAAAATGGTAATTTAAAATGCTGTTTGATCAGAGATTAAATGTTGTTGTATTCAGCATCTTGATTTCTTCCAAATCCGTGCTTTGCAAGAGACCCCACACAACATAATTTGGTAAGAAATCTGTATCTTAGATTTTTGGGAAAGAAGAATAGAAAGCTATCATATACATATTATTGGCCTCTGATATTTACAGAGACCATATTTACATGAAGTTAGGTATCTAGAAAACTTTCTTTAAAAATGGTTTTGAAAAGTTATTTGAAAGTCATTGAATTTTAATGTGCAAGATCTGTGGGAACCTGGTTATATATTTAGCCATTAGTGAAGTTTTGATGAATAGTGAGAATAAAATTGATAATAAAACAGATTGCAAGAATGAGTATGGATGAAAGAATGAGTGAATAAATAAATGTCATAGATGCTTTGTTTGTACTTTTTGAATTATTTTACTGTAATTTCTGAACTTTTCATATAATTGTACTGACGAATTTTCCTTGTTTAGTGTACTAACTTTTTCATTATCAATCATTATCAATTTCTGAAGCCCTAATAATAATACACATGCACATCACATATAATATACTATACTTTTACATGTGGTTGTGGTGTTATAAAAAACTCAATTAAGACCACCTCTATAATGAGTTTTTATAATAACCACTTTCTCCCTTCATAAAGCTACCAAAATTAACCTCCACAAAGGAGACTCACTTCTATTGAGACCGGTTGTGTTGAACTTTTCCGTCCCGAAATACAAAGTCAGGCTGATAACTGTCAGTCAAAAACTACTTGAGCTATTGATTTGCAAATTGAATATGTCTTGTTCGAGGAAAAAAGTACCTTTCAAAAATTTTTGTTTGTACTTTGGCTCAAATTTGACGAACTTGCGAGCGTTACGCAATAAAGTTTGTTACCACGCTACAGGAAGAAGTATTTGACCTATGGTCACCAAACTTCATATTTAGCTTCCTTGTACTACTCTCCAGAGCTGATTAGATTTTGGTGTACTTTGGCCTACTTTTAATGACATTACGATGTGTTTTAAAAACAGATTATTACGAATTTGTGTTTATCTGTCTCCTGGGACGACTTTATGACCTATCATCGCCAAACTTGACATTTTGTATGACTATATCATTCTCCTCACGTGATTTGATATTTGAGTACTTTGGCCTACTTTTAAAAAATTTACGGAATATTGAATAAAACAATACGGTACCGCGCTGAATCAATCAATGGGATATCTAAACTTCCAGCCGTTTGACCCAGTTTCTTTAACCCTCTCACTGTTAAATATTAAGGTGTTCTCATGTGCCAGTTTTCGCAGGTTAGACTACTGGGAGGTGGTTTTCTCATCCAATGTTCTGTCTCTCATTGGCAGAGGTCTTCTTATTATCTTAACACTTTAATTGGTGCATGCCTTCCGTGATGTTTTTTCAATATAGCGGAGGGCGAAATCATAAAAATCTTGCACTTTGTGACAAGTTTTTTGCCCACTTGGCATGAACATAGATATAGGTACACTGATTTCAAAAACCATCGCAAACAAATTTTCGTGACCCCTAAGGCCCTGTCTAAAATCCAAAATGGGGCCCCTCGGGTTTGGGAAAATTTGGAAAATTTTCTTAATTTAAAACACATGTAATTTGTTTAATAGTTTTTATGAAGCAAACTCATTTTTAAACATCATTTATCATTTAGGGGTAAAATTTAAAGGGTCATTAAAAAACCCCCAAAAATTTTTAAAAACATGGCCTTTTGGGAAAAATTTATTTGGGGGGGGAAAATTTTCAGGGGAAAAAGAAACCCCTAAACTTTTAAAAAAACCCAAAGGGGAAAAAATTTTTAAAGGTGAAAAAAAAAAAATTGGTCATTATTTTTTGGGTTTTTAAAGGGGGTTTTTGGGATTCATTTTTTGGTTGATAAACTCAATCTATATGGAACACCAAACTCATGTATTATGCCAGACAGTGTTTGTAATAATGTTATGATGCAATATATATTGACTAAACACGAGATATAAAGCGTGTATTCAATGAATCATTGGCCATTTTACGTAAAAAAATGAGCTGAGACTTCACGCAAAATTTGAACTTTGTTAACAATTTTAGTGCTTTATTATTGAGAAAAGCCATTAACTATGTATTTGAAAAACTTTCACATGTTGTTATCTTTCATATGATGTGTAATAGGATGTGTCAGAACCATGTAAACACAGTAGAGGTTTATCCCAAAATTTGACAAAAAAGCAAAAATCATTAAATCGAGTATGCATGCCTTACTAACAACGCCAAACTAGATAATTATATCTTATAAAATGTATTTGCATTGATAACATTACATTTCCATAGAATGTTTATTGTTAATATATCATTTGTTGATCTAATGAGTAGAAAATACCATGTTACGGAAAATTGTGCTGAGAATTCACTCAAAATTTGAACGCAATTTTAAAGTGCTTTATTATTGAGAAAAAGCATTAAATATGTATTTGAAAACTTCCATGGGTTGTTACCCCTTAATATGAAATACAATCCTGATGTGTTAGAATGAAAAATATAGCAACAGTAGACGTTTAGTTTCCCCAACCCTAAAATTGATGAAAATGACAAAATCTTCGTATCTAGTATATATGCCTTTACTATTTTCAATCGAAGGAATTTTTATCATATAAAATGTTTTTGTATGGACTAAATTACATTTCCAAATAATGTTTACTGTTAATATATATCCATTGTTGATCTAATGAGTAGGAAATACCAAAAATTCCTAAACATTCTAAAATCAAAATTTTCTGAAAATTTTATCTGTTGAACATTCAGAAAATGCAAAACAGTAAAATTGTTAATAAAAAACCTTCTTTTTATTACCTACTACATGTACATACAGCAGTATAGATTATGATAGAGTGAAACATAATCAAAACTTAGATGTGTAAGTTCCCCTTACCCCTAAAATTGACAAAAATGACAAATTCATGTAATTGAATATGTATGCCACATTTAATGCCCATCAAGGTAATTATTATAGATAAAATGTATTTTCACATATGAAAAAGATCACATTCCTAAAGAATTTACACAATGAATAGCTATTACGTGTGGCATTGATTGAGGGGTAGAAAATAGCATGGTGAGTTTCAAATGTTGGTTTATATGTTGTCAGTATTAAAGATTATCAATGGATAAATCTATGTCTTCAGAATTCGCACAACTCACACTAAACACTCATTATCAATACACTCATAATCATCCGCATATTTACTACTTAGTACCATGCATTCCCGCGTATATGGTTAGAAACTTGGTGATTCTATATAAAGTCAAAATCTAAAGCTAATATTTATTGCCAAAATGGTATTTGGGCGAAGTGTTCGAATCTATGGCCACGAGCTTTTAAGTGGGAACTTTTTCCATTTCCAAAAGGTCCAAAAAGTGTGGGGTTTTTTTTATAAGCCCATCTGTTCTAAACCATGGATGGGGATTTGGTAAATTCCTCCATTCAAGATGGAAAGTTAGTCCTGCTAGTCACACAAAATTTTCATTAGAACCTATTGAAGGTTATCATCATATCTCATGAGGGTCTACTTTATGGAGGTATACATCTACTGATCATAATTATGGCAGTTGAAACTATCACTGTGATTCTGAAACATCATTCACTGAAGTCCTTAAAAACTTTGAGAAAGAATTTCTGAAGTCAACACATACACCCAGATTCAATAGATACAATGTAATTATCATCTGCATATAACATTTAGTCATTGCTACATGTAGACGAATAGAAGGTCATTAGCAACCTCAATCAAAATAACAAGATGCTTTTCATTATAAGGATAGCCAAAAATGGAATCCAATACCACTGAAGATTATTGTTCCACTGTTCAATACCATCCTTTATAGTAAGTGGCAAGGTCACATTTTATGTAGAATTATTTGTGCCTTGATACTATAAATGTACACTATTCACAATCAAACTCATGGTATATGTTTGCAGATGTTTACTAAAAATGATGTTTTCATTCAAGTGTCTGAAGTTCCACTGTTCCAATACCACCTTTGGGTAACAAACAACCCTTATTATTGATGTAATCTACACTATAATCAACCACATGTCAGCAGATGTTTAAAAAAATAGTCTTCCAAGATACGCGCATGTGCTCTGTACTATACAAATTCCTGCACAATACTATGAAAAATATATTTGTATATCAAACTACTGGTATAACAAAATTTACTGATCAGACAATTGGCTCATGTATGTAACCCCAAGTATGTGATAAATGATAAGCCACAGCATTTGAGTACACTGGACACTCCAACCTAAGTGCCTGGTCACGTCCTTTCAGACTGAACTCCAGCATGAGGCTCACCTCAAGGTGCACTTGATATATTGGACAATGCGAACTGACTAAAATTGAACTACAATATGATCACATACGAACTCTAGAGTATAGATGCAATACAAGTCCACCAACATCCATATGTTTGGATAACTTGGGTTGTAGCTCTGCTACTGCATTCATACATTTATGCTTTTTTTTCCTACTTTACATATTGTTTTTACTCATCTTGCATCGTATAGTACTTGGTTTTTTGCATGGAGCAACATTGAGATACCCACATTGATGAAGCAATGAAAAGGGGATGACTTAGTGCATGGCTCTATATGGCATCAGAGCAAGCAGACCAGCTCCTGAACACAAACACTATTTTCCTCAAGGGGGTGATCACGGGTCTCAGGACAAAACCCTCTGCCTAGATTATGATTCTTAAACCTAGTGGTAACTGGTTTGGGATATGTCTGTGGATAGGACATCTTGTCCATGGACTTCATCTTTGCACTTCGAATATGATTTTAAGCAACATAGGGATTTTAACCACCTAGCAATCATTTAGATGCAAAGATAATGTAAAGCATGAGTAAATCTCTAATACATCAGATGATCTTCAAAGAGTAGCCCAGCTTAGTGACGTGACATAAATATAGATAGGAGAAGTGTACAGATATCTGAATCATATAATATTACAACGAGGACAGAAATTGACAATCCAACTAAAAAACAAAGCAATGTAGTTGTAGACTTTGACCACCCCATGACTATTTAATGGGATGTGTTTCTCTGACTGGGAGAACATGTATATTTTTTTTTATTTGATTTATTTTGTTTATCACAGGCATATTAATTACAAAAGTAAATCAAATAGGTAAAAATATAAATAGAAGTAAAATTGAATAGAGATATACAAATATAATAAAAAAAAGAACCATGTGACAAAACAAGGAGCACTAAAAAAGATATCCATTTAAAATGGAGAGTCTTATTTCCATAGTGGACTTCGGTGAAACATGGAAAAACAACTGACTAGAATTGATGCCATAGAACATAATAATTACATTACTAATGATTAACCTTTTAACAAATATATTCTTATTACTCTTTATAAAATGGTCCATATAATATTTCTTACATTTTGATTTAAAAGACACCAAACAGTTTGACTTTCGTATTGGTAGAGGCAGACTATTCCTATATTTAATGCTACAATATTTAAACATTTTTCTGTCCATGAGACTTAATTTTTGGTACAATGTACGACAACTCTTTCTTCCTAGTATTGTATGAATGACTCACAAGTTTAACATCACATAAATATGCAGGAGCCTTTTGATATGTATTTTATACATTAAACATAAAGACAAGTATTCAATTCGATCATTTACATTTAACCATCCAACTAATTTAAAATCCTCAAAACATAGGTGGTGCCTTCCATCATAGTTTAAAATGTATCTAATTAGCCTATTTTGTATTGTTTAAAAATTTGTTTTCACTTTTGGGGCAACCCTCTAAAATTATGGAAGAGACCATCCATAAACAGGAAGCTTTGAAAATGTATTATTCATATGGTGGAATTTTTGTATAATGATCACTTTCTACTTAAAAACCATTCTCAGTGGTCAATTGAGACCACTTTCTGTTATTTAAAAAAACTCTCAGGTCCATAATGGAATCAAATAGTTGATAACAGAAGGATTCGATTCATAGCTTTTTATTTTTTTATAAGTAATGATTCCTTTATTTATTCTGATGAGCCGAAACTAATTCATTTCATTTGGAAAAGTTTAACCCTAAATGTTTCCTTGAATAACTGTCCTGTTGAACACGGGAACATTATGTATAAATTCTAATATATATATTATACTCAAGGAATTTTACATTGCACATTATAAATACATCTGGTTGTAGGTCAGTTAATATGGTTAAGTACCTTAACAATCCTAATGTATCCAACATAAGGAGAAAGCAGTTTTCTTGACAAATTCTATCAAAATACAGTTTTCAAATCACAATGTCCTGATGTTTTTAGTTTCGCATTTCTTTCCAAAATTAAATTGGTATAATTATAAGGTATACTTTGGTATACTTCGGTGTTCTCTTTAACTGGATTTTTATCTATCACACCAAATGATTCCTTTAAAGCCATTAGTTCTACCATTTTTGCTAACATGATTCGCCTAATAACAATATAACGGATATTATACCACTCTATCGAGGACACACCCTTTAATACTGTTCTCTGATTGGCTGAGATCCAAAGTCAGCCGGGGATAATTACTGCATGAATGCCCGGCACGGGTGGTGGATTTTGCCCTCGAAACGCATCCTTTCTTGGGAAGTCTTTATGGCAAAAAGGAAATTTGTTGGTTAAGCAGATACTGTTTTTGTCGATGCATAATAAAGGCTTCAGTAACTTTTAGATCAATCTCATCTCATATTCTTATAGTATTAGAGTATCGGGGATTATGATCATTTAAGCCGTTCTGTGCACCCAACAGTGAAATGTTAGCATGTACTGAAATAAATTACAGTTGAACAAATCTTACATTATTCAGCAATAATGTGTTGGGGAAAATTGCTACTATATCTTCAGAATATTATATACCTAGTGTCTGATATTAGTTTCAGTGGTTGTAATAGCTTAAACAATTGTAAAATCCGGGATAATATGTACAAAACCAGTGACAAGCGATCAGACTAGTGGCTATGTGTTACTTGGTGTAGTCAATTTGTAGCATCAACTAAAACTGTTTAAGATTAATCATGGTATAATGAATTTATGTCATGGTTTTTCGCAAGCTCGGCAATATTCACAAAATTCGGGCATTGATTCATACATATTGCCCTCAAAACCATGACATATTTCTTCAATATATTATGGATAAGGCAATGTCTTTAGGCTACCGTCTCTTCCACCGATTCACACTTTCAAAATCCTAAAACACTTAAGGGCTAGACTTGAGTGTTTTAGGATTTTTAGTGTGAATCGGTGGAAAAGATGGTAGCCACAAGATGAAAAAGAACCACCTATGACCAAATAATTGATTGATCTTCGTCATTTGATAAGGCAATGCCTTTTTGGGAGGGTGACCTGGCGCGACTGGAGCGTGGTTTGTTTTGGGAAGAGAAGGTGTCTGCAGGAGATGCCCATTGGCCTACCTGCTGGGGGTCTCCCGAGCGCCACGTGTTTGAAAGGCAATGCCTCTGGTTTGTTTTTGTAGAGAAGGTGTGTCTGTCCAATGTACCAGTGTACCAGAGAGATCGGCGCTTCTGGCAGTGCCAGACAGCCGCCCAGGTAACGGCATCTTATCATTCTTTTTGTAATTTCATTGGTTATCATGATCCAGAAGGATCCGATAACCCCTAGAGGGTTATCACGCCTCTTCGAAGGGTGATACCATGGTTATCATGCTTGTACTCAGCCAGACTACATTTTTCACATTTTTTTCAATACAGTGTTGTAATTGTTTAGGAAAAGAATGATAAATGCAAAACCCGGTTCGTTATGCAACATGAACTATTTTATCAGGGATTCGCTCTGTGGCTCATCAGGCTCCCCGTGATACGCCCCAAGAACTCACCTGATGAAATAATTCATATTACAAACTCACCCGGTTTTGTTTATAAACATAGAGACGTTGTTGATTTTGGAACTGATATTTTTGAAAAATTTTAATTTTAATTTGAAGATACTTGTGATTTCTAAACATGTTAAAAAATAAAGTAAAAAAAAATTTGGACCAATATAATTTAATTTTAATTTAATTTAGACTGCGTTAAAAGCAGCAAAAAATAGAACAAAGAACAAAAAGAAAATGCGACCACATGCTGCATACCATATTTCACAATCTTGTATAAATACTACAGTTATTATACTGTGTATGATACTGAGGTATCCATATCTGTATTCAAAATTAATCTTAAATATTTTACATGCACACATTAGTTTCTACTTTTGAATGAAACTAGGTCACACAAAACCGTTTCACATCAGGCGACGTCAGCAGCGTTTCCCCAAGTCATGTGGGATCACATCACATATGCTAATGACGCACTTTAGTGGGTAACTGTGGCTACGCCAAAACTAAGGGCTGAGCCATTTAAGCCGGGGGTCGGAAAACGGGGTGGGGGTCAGATGTTTGAATTTGAATGTTGTGGGAGGTCAGAAGTTTCAAAATGTTGTAATAAATATTCTGATTCTTGAAATTTTACTGAGGTCAAATGTTCAAATTTTGTAAATTTACCGAAAGGGGCCGTGGTAAGCTGCCATATTTCTTAATAAATGTTGGTAGAATGTCCTGATCTATTTTTTGATATGTATCAATCATTTGGTGGTATAAATATTCCTACCTTTTTGTACCTAGTTCATATGTCAACACCAACACATTACAATTGTGGTTGCTCATATTTGCCAAAATGCTTTTGACAGGATTTTAGTGATTGGATGGAAAAGCAATTTTTAAGTAACAAGTGCCTTCCCTCAAGAATTTGTACTGCTTAAAAATATATCAAAGTTAATTTGTCATGATATGAAAGGACTGTTATTGAATTTGAGTCCTAGAGTTTTTGATAATACCATCGGCTCTTATATTAGAGCAATTGCCTGAGCCACTGTTTAATTGTCTTTCGATCCCACTCAACTTTTATTTTCGAAAATACAATATATAAATTCTTCTACTTTTGTTCAAAATAACAGATTGTTGATTAAATCGCTTTCTCTAAAATCAATTAAGGCACCAGTCTTTTATATCATGACAAGTTAATATATACAGTTTGTATTACATTTTGTTTATTGCAGTTAATAAACTGGAGAAAATAGTTTCATCTATTCATAGTTTCATTCATAAGCAAATATTTTTTGCAATTTGTACAGCAGATATGACAGTTAACAGTTATGCTACACACACACAGGGCATGTGAAAATGGGGATGTCATATGGTAAGGCAAGGCCAAAGTGGGGGAAATGGAAGTTCACATCTCAGACATATATTTCGATGTGGGGTGGGGTCATATGTTTGATTTAAGTAAATCTGGTAGTCATGTTTGGATTTACAAACGTGTGTGTGTGTGTGTGGGGGGGTCTTATGTTTGATTTGGTAAACCTGGGGTGGGGTGGGGTCAGAAGTTAGAAAAACCGATGTCTAAAAACTTCTGGACCCCCCAATATCTTAAATAGTGACTCAGCCCCTATGATGTGCCCCTCGAAGTTTTGCTGGGTGCTCAAAATAAAACCATGTGCACAAGGTTCTGTCCACATATTTCATCATTTATAGTACAAAAAATGGATTAAATGTATGTCCTAATTCCTAATTTTATTTCTCATAATTTTTTTTTTATTTTTCAGGCTACTAAAAATGCCAAACTTGAGGCTGAAGCAAAAGGCGTTCTCACGAAAATGGCAGGCAAATATCCAAACAAATATGTTAATGAACTTTTACAAAATCGGAGCCTAAGAAGTCACGATGATTTTTACTTTGGCTGGGGTTTTTATATGAATGTAGAGACGTTATCAACCAGGCATCCCACGGATGGAAAAGTCGTGAAATTCATATTTTTTCAAGATCTGGGAAAAGCAGGTGGAAAAGTCGTTGAATTTTGCAAGGAGTCATTGAAAAAATCTTGTAAACGTCATTGAAAATTCATTGAATTTTTTTGGTCAAAATGGTAATTTAAAAAATGCTGTTTGATCGGGAGATTAAATGTTGTTGTATTCAGCATCTGTGATTTCTTCCAAACTCCGTGCTTTTGCAAGAGGGCCCATAAACATAATTTAGTAAAAATCTTATCTTAGATTTTGTGGGAAAAAGAATAGAAAGCTATCATATACATATTATTGGCCTCTGATATTACAGAGACCATATTTACATGAAGTTAGGATTATTTAGCCAACTTTCTTAAAAATGGTTTTGAAAAAAGTTATTTGAAAGTCATTGCAAGAATATTGTGCAAAATGATTGAATAAAGAAAATGTCATAGATGCTTTGTTTGTACTTTTTGGAATTATTTTAGTGATAATTTCTGAACTTTTCATATAATTGTACTGGAAACAATTTTTGTTTAAATTTAATGTACTAACTTTTCATTTTTGAATCATTATCAATTTCTGGAACCCTCATGTTAATACACTGACGAATTTTCCTTGTTTAATATACTATACTTTTTCATTATTGTGGTGTTATACAGTTCTGACTCTAATAAGACCACACTATAATGACATCACATTTAATATACACTACTCTTCCATGTCCAAACCTTCATAAAGTACCAAACTTTCAATTAGAGACCACCTCTATAATGAGACCACTTTTTATAATAAGACCACTTTCAAGGTCCAAACCTTCATAAAGCTACCAAAAATTAACCTCCCACAAAGAGACCACCTATCTATTGAGACCGGTCACAATGTGTTGAACTGTTCAGTTATTAAATCTCCCGGACAAAGTCCTATGAGGGATTTCTAGCTTTAACTTCTGTCTGTCAGTCCGAAATAAACAGGCTGATAACTCAAAGACTACTTGGAGCTATTGATTTGCAAATTGAATATGTCTTGTTTGAGGAAAAAAAGTACCTTTCAAAAATTTTTGTTTGTACTTTTTTTAGGCCTGCATTTGACGAACTTACGGAAGCGTTTTGACCTATGGTCAATAAAGTTTTGTTACCACTCTACAGGACATTACGGTGTTTTAAAACAAATTATTATTTGTGTTTATTTGACCTATGGTCACCAAACTTCATATTTATGCTTATCATTCTTTGTACTTCTCTCTCAGAGCTAAACAATACGGTAGGGATTTTGGTGTACTTGGCCGTTTGACCCAGTTTTTTAACCCTCTCACTGTTAAATTTAAGGTGTTCTCATGTGTTTTTAGACTACTGGGAGGTGGTTTTTCAAATTATTACTTAATTTGTGCATGCCTTATCTGTCTAAACCTTTGTGACAAGTTTTGCCACCACTAAGGTCATAGATAGTAAAATCCAATATGGCCGCCAAAATCGATGTACAAGGATAACGGGAATGAGAAGTTAAAACAACATATATGTGTGATACATCATCATGTATGTTTTGGGGCATGGTGAATTCATTTTTGGTATTGGTTTAAAGGTACTAGTTCAGTTAAAATGAGTTTGGTCTGCAATATGGAGACATTCAATGTTAAACAAATAGATTAATACATTGAAATTCAATGTTAAACAAATAAATTAATAGACCAAAATTCTGTACAAATCTTAATTTTTCGGATTTTTTGCTTTGTGTTAAACCATGAATAACAGACAGATTTGACATACTTTTATTGGAAATATAATTCTCAAAATGAAATTCAAAATTTGATATCAGTCTCTCACTTGCTTGCTTGATGCTATCTATGACATCAATTAAATGTACTTTATACTCTCTCACATATCTGTCATAGATATACATGTAGTAAAAGGCTAACATTTACACATGTTAATACTTCAACACACTGCTTAATGTCATTAGACACATTTGCTGTATGGCACCACTCATCAAACATCCACTTTCAGTTCTCAATGTTGTTGTTTGTGCACGCCCCCTCGCATTTGCAAAAAGAAGTGCAGTGAAGCCTTGCTCTACTGCATTTACAATTGCCGCTACAGGCCACTTTGCATCCACAGTGCAATAGTAATGCACATCCCTCACTGGCATCTGGTAGATCAGTCCACAGTGGCACCCACATCTTTGTTCTTTCATTCCACTCCCATCCCCACTGACCAGGGCTTGGTACCTGGGGCTCTTTGCAAAGGGACTGTTTCCAGATGAAGGAGGCAGCAAGTAGAGCTCGCTTTGTATGCTGGAATAGGGCATTGAGCGTTGGTGGAATAGCTTCCAATGACTTGAGTCCATTGGTGAACATCATTTTTCTCGCTTCATTCACTGTATCTGCAGAGCAGTGTTTACTGTAGATGAGAACCGTGAATCTCTCGAGGTGCTGCATATGAACAGAGTTGATTTGCAGTTGATGAGGATCATCAAGCAAAGCACAGAAGGTAGTGGTGAAGTGTGGAAACGCTTGCCATATCTTCCATGCACTTTTCTTACCAATGCCAAACATAGCTGATGTTATGTCACATCCAGTGTATGAATGAAAGAATGGCATAGCATAAGATACTTGGGGTCCTAGTGATCTGACAATGATGTGTATTGGCATTTCTCTGAAGCTTTTCCCAGCACCAAATCCAATCCATACCTCTTCAAGTTCTAGCTGGGCAAAGAAATGTATGGCTAAAACCACAACATCAGTGTCTACAGTACGTATGTATGCCTTAGCATGTCCTTCCCTAGATGCATGCGAAAGATGCAGCATCATGCGCGTGTCAGCTTCTTCCTGCTTGCAAGGAGAGAGGTCAGACAAATCTGTTGGCTTGTTGCTAAGAACAAGATCAGCTTTCGTGGTTAGAAGATGATACCTGGCCCCTTCAGAATTCTTCTCTAATTCACTGCTTAGGAAGCGGAAGAGTTGGTCTTTATTCGGGGTCTCCTTCAAGAATTTCTGCCACTCGGCTCCCTTTGGCAGAGGAATCAATTCTGATACTCTGTTCAACCTTCTCCCAGCTGCTGCTGAACGTTTTTCTCTTGTTTGAAGCTTTAAGCTGTCTTCTAGATATGTGTCCCATACAGCATCCACCCTTGTGGTGTTGTTGGTGATCTGTTTCTCCAAGAATGGTATCAGATGGGTTTTGGTGTAATCCCCAAACACCTTGGCTCTTTGTGGCTTTATCATGTGAATGACTGCCGCCATATCAAGAACAACAACTGTGGCTTCTCTTGCAGCAGCAGAGCGCCCAGGTTCAGGCATTCCAGGCAGGCATCCAAGTAGAGCAGATTTCGTGCCAGTGATCATTTTTCCTTGGTCACATAATGATGGAGGCTCCCTCTGATTCTCATGACGAAAAAAGTCATCAATATCAGCGTCTGGTCTAGCTTTGAGAGATAGAAAGAGCTTTGTTACAAGTGCAGTATTTGCCTTATAGGATGTGACTTTGTTTACACCTTTTCGTAGGTCAGCAGGTGGCTGGTTGCTGAAGGTGTACATCTTCACCCTTGGGATTACATCAGACAACGGCTTAGTTGCCTGTTCTATCCTGTCCTTCACAAACTCATCGTACATTTCCTTTTCCTTACTTGATGCCTCATTCAAGCTCTTGATGATTTCTGGATCCATAATTTCACCAGAGTCTAATGTTACAAGATCCGATCCCATCTCCTTGAAGGGATTGATAGCTCGACCATCCTCAACGACTTCAAGCATTCCTCTAAGGTGACCAAGAAACTTGTTTTGTTCAGTTTCTGATGCTTCAGGGTGTTCAATGCTGACCTTTCTAGCTGGTGCTAAGAGACATGCACTTTCAAATTCTTCAGTAAGACGTAATACTTCTGACTTTGACAGTTCTATTACATCTTTCTCTTCCTGTTGACCATATTTCCCTTTAGCACCAAGGAACTTTATGCTATGTTCCTGACTTTGATCGAGTGCCATGAGTGAGAATTTCTTGCTACTACGTTGGACCACAAATTTCCCATTCACAAAGGCATGCTGAACACCAGGATGAACATCTGGGAGAGTTGCCATGTCTCTGAGGAACACAGGGAGCCACCTGGCATAGTGTGTATGGCCAAATACAAAGAACCAGGGGCAAAGATCTTCTAATGCATTGAGCGTCAAACACCAGTCTCCTGACCTTTGACCACGAACAAATTGGCAAGTAGTGAGCAAGTAGTCTGTGACGGTTCTCCAGTACTGTATGGTGGGAGCCTGGATGGAGAGTCTCTCTTCCCAAACATCAATTGGCTCATGGGGCCCAATACTAGCATCCAGGTATTCGTTGTATGCTTCAAGCTTTAGCACATGTAAAAATGCCAAAGTGAGCTGATATGCATATCGTGTGCAAACATTTGAACCACCTAGAAGCAACTTGGCGGTGCCATGTGTGAAGACCTTTCCTTTCTCGAACATTCTTTCCCAGCCAGATCCAGCAAGCAACTTCCCCCCACATTCTTGAGAAGCCATCTCAATGTGTAAGAATCCAATGAAACTTACTATTTTGTGTTCTCCAACATCTTCAGGGTATGCCCACTGACACTTCTTCTGTTGAGCATAAAGAGGGCAGTCACCAACAATGACTGGAATTTGACCAGGATTGACAAAAAATTTGGTAGCTTTCATGATCATGAGCATTGCATGCTTTTTGCATAGTCATAGATGCATTCTAGGAAGCCAGGAAATTCCTGGTTGTGCAGGTCTGAAACTGTTCAACGGCTGTATTAAAAAACCCGGAGTAACAATTCTAAATAGACCTTTTAAATGTGTCTGTATCTAAAAAATAACATCAAAAATGGATTCCTCACCCCCAAAAACATACTGAATGAGGTATCACACACAACTATAGCTTCAAGTATGATTCATCTTTAAATTTCATATTTTTCATGGCGGCCATGTTGGATTTAGGTCTAATGACCCTTTAATTGACCTCTAAATGATAAATGATGTTCAAAAATGAGTTTGCCATCATGAAAAAACTATCAAACAAGGTATTACACATGATTGTGCAACAGCTATAGACAATTATCCAAATTTCCAATTTCCGATGGTGGCCATTTTGGATTTTACGATTACGGGGCCATAGGGGTCACAAAAAATTTGTTTGCGATGGTTTTTGAAATCAGTGCACCCATATCTAAGTTCATGCCAAGTGGCAAAAACTTGTCACAAACACGAGATTGGACTGGAGTGGAGTGCTCGAATACAATTCTATGGGGAAGAAGATACATGTTCAATAAATATACACTAATTACAAGAATAGATCTAAACAGTGCATTGAGGAGCGTTCACAATTGACGTCAACCACATTTTGGCACTTTCTGACCCACCCACCGCCGACAACTTGCATTTTGAGGACACCCTCCCCCTGTCAACTATGGGGTGATGTCAATTTCATGACATCCTCACCCAAACCCCCTCAGATGACCATCCAATGTAGCCAATATTTAAGATATGCATCATTGAAATTTAATCTGTGTGCTGTTTTGTCAGGTCATACAACATTGGCGGTTCATTAGTAATATATATGATAACGTGATTTATGACCAGATATTCCAACAAATACAAATCATTTATTTCATTTCATTCTTTATACTACAACCTCAAATATCAATTTAACTTTCACAGTCACCACTCGTTTGCAGCGCACCCCGGAAGTGGTCTTATTATAGACGTGGTCTCGATAGAGAGGGGTGTACGGAGTTTTGACTGTGTTAGGACCATCATAAATTGCCTTAGTACAGAGCTGCTTACAATAAAGAGACGCTCTTACTTTGAGCTTCTATTGCATTATTATTACGTGTGCTCTTAAGGTTTCGTTTAAATATTGATGTAGTAGAGCCTCTATATCAATTCCACAAAGAGGACTGTTCTCAAACAGTCTCAGTAAACTGATAAAGACGTGGTCTTTTTGTCGCATCGTGGGTTTCACGGCTTTCCCATTCACACAGCCTTCAAAGTCCACGTTCCAAAAGTAAAAATACGTCCGAAAAGATGAAACGATGAAAGGTGGTCTCTTTATAGAGGTGGTCTCTTTATAGAGGTGGTCTCTTTATAGAGCTGGTCTCTATAGAGATGTGGTCTCTAGAAAGAGATCAACGCATTCTAGAGTTGTAGTCTATTTGTGGCCTGTATGTAGCGATGGTCTCTGTGTAGAGTTGGTCTCTATATAGAGATATTGTTTAGGCTATGTAATGTAAGAGATTACAGCTTTTTTCTGATTTTATGCACATTGCATATTAGATTTACATTGTAACTGAACACACGTAGATCTACACAACTCACCAACTTGCAACTAAGTTAATCGTATAAGTAAATGTCTTTTAAAACTCGCTTCATATTACACGAAAACTGCATACCCAAAAAGGTAACCACGAAATTTTTTCAGACCACCTCTGTACAAAGATTACTTCACACGGTCAAGAAACTAACGAAAAGACTTACGTGAACCTCCATAAAAAGACCACCTCTATTGAGACCACTTAAAAACAAGCTGTTGGTCTTCATAGAGAGGTCATGCTGTATATCATAATCCTAGTCAAGCACGTAATTCAAGACATGACCACGTCTGAATCGATCATTTGCCATCATTACTTTTACAGAACGTATATAAATACATCGCTTTTCACATATTTTAGTTGTCTATACTGAAGGGCTCAAATGACGTCGCCCCCGTTATGACAGCGCAAACCCTCCCTGAGCTGAGTTAGTTGTGACTAAAGTAAAATAACAGCTGCGAGGCCGTAGTGTAAATATTACATGTGTTTGCTCAGAAGATCGCATGACTGTCCCGGTGACGACGACACGGTGACGTTGTGTGCAAACTCACCACAATGAATCCACACTTGAAATTAACATGATTTATTGAGCTCACGAACGTTTGAGCTGAAGAGATATATTTTTCATGCATTATATACACCTTTTCAGTTCTAAGTTATGTTAACATCAGCTCCAAGAGATCCAAATTCGTACGTCCGTCTCCTATCAAATGATACTATTTGTATATCAGTGCAGTGATTTATTCCCACTCGGAGCGCGTTGTTAGTTATGCATATGTAGGGGCCCCAGAAAATGAGATTATCTTTCTCTGGTTGATTTTGGCGCCCACTGCGCGTCTGAAAATATGCAAATGTGGCTAGTGTCGTCTGCTTTTTCTTCATTTCAAAATATACAGAAACTGTTTAATGTTAAGAATAGAAATGGTATGTTACTTCAGTTGAAGGATGTGTATATATCTGTTGAGAGGGAGGGTTCTGAAATTTGTGTTTCATTTCACGATTTATTTAAAATATGTTAAATAATGTCTTTAAATGTTTTGAATAAATCTTAAACAAAATACTCATTTCATATATACATATTTTTTGTTTTGTTTTTTGTTTTTTCTGTTTCTGCTGCCTTTCAATCGAAAACAAAGTCCTATTTTTTGTGAAGAATCAAATTTAAATTTATTTATACATGTTTCGACGTCTCTATAGTGTCCTTTTCAACTTTACAAAACCAAATCAAATAGCAATGCCAATCATATTTTATATCATCTCTATACCAAAATATCATATTATACTAAATTATACCAGTAGACGCCCACCACTCCTTGCTCTGAGAGATACATGTTCATCACACATACACTCATTTCCTACTCCAATCAATCATTCCTGCTTCCATTCCACACCCTATCCTTCAGCTATGATCTGTTACCTCATTTTATATTATTTACACAATGTACTCACATTTACACTATTATTGATTCTCTTGCATTGTGGTTTAAGTCACTGTCACATAGAAAAAACGGATGAAACACGTATGTAGGACGTACAAATGTTCTGGCATTTTCTTCATACGGGGGGCTCCGTGAAAAAAATGACAAAAACTTTAAGCAGATTTAACACGAATGATACACGGACAATACACTTACAAAACACAGATGATACACGGATTGTCCACGTACACTCCACATACACTCACGCAAACATGATATTTTGGTTGCAAAGTACTAAAAAAAACCCAGCACAGATGAACATCGGATAAATAACGTAT
This sequence comes from Streblospio benedicti, assembly GCA_019095985.1. Lineage (NCBI taxonomy): Eukaryota > Metazoa > Annelida > Polychaeta > Spionida > Spionidae > Streblospio > Streblospio benedicti. The sequence goes on along the minus strand of CM032669.1, from coordinate 59,888,358 downwards.
TGCGCGGACGTTTTACGGACAATGTGTACACAGTAATATCGAGTACAGCCCACGTATGATATGAAAATACATCCGCGCAAATACTTTTGAACATTCCAAAAGGATTAGCGCGGACACCACGACCCGTGAAATCACTCCACGTAATTCGCCGTATAAAAACGGACGAGACACTGATGGTCGGCGTATCTCCACGGATAAACTACGTACGACAAAAATCTATCCGTGGTAGGCCTACATACGTGTTTCATCCGCTTTTTTTTCCTATGTGACAGTGACTTTAGATAGATAATACGTTTAAGAAAATACATTTTTACATTCCATACCACAATGTGTACTGTATTACGCAACGAGCTGTCCCATTTCCACTTGGTTTTTGTTTCTATTTTATTTCTTGAGTGGCAGACATTCTTTCAAAAATCTTATGTTTTATAGTAGAACCTCTCTACTTAACTGGTTTTTGTTTCTTTTTTATTATTTTATTTATGACTATCAGACACAGTTTTCAAAAATCTCTTGTTTTATATATTTAAGAAAATACTCTCATAGACAATCGTTCCTATATCGTAAATTTGAAAGCTTTCCAGTCATCGCTTTTTAAATGTTGTATGGCTGCCAGCACCGACCACATCTAATTTGCCGCTATCCTGTTGTTCGCCAAACCCACTATATCATACAGTGTGAGCCGTCCCAGCCGCCAGCTGGACCATTCATCACAGCCTCATCGTCGGTTTTCACGGCTTGATCACACACACTGCCTTAAAGTCCTTGTTCATACCAACCCCCCGTGGGCCCAGTTATAGCTTTTATGTAGAAAAATTATTTTCAGTTAGACTTACGTCAAAGACAAAATCAATACTCGGTTTCATCTTACTTATATAGCGAGATCGTACGTTTGGCGTTTGAATTCCCCGCTGGACATTTTGGCAGTGGGCCTTCTGATTGGTCGGTTTCTGACCGTAAGTTCCTCAGAATTGGATATGGTGGTATCACGACTATATACTGCGTATATAGTGGTGAGATATGACGATGCACAGCCTACGTGGGATGGGAGCCGTACATGAGGTATTACTCCAGCCCCGTGAAGTTCAATGATGTTTTGTATAATAATGTTGGGCGTATTACCGTATACATCAACTACGCGCATTTGAATGACGATTCCATTGGCGTGGTTTACTTTTTCTAGCTCTAATATCAAAGACGTTATGACCAGAAAACTGACTACTCGTACAAAATGTGCACCAAGGTGTTATGCGCATGCTCCAAATGAAATGTTAGTTGAAGGAACATACAGGAGAACCTTTCTATTGAGGCCAGCCGTGGGACTGGCTTCATATAGAGAGGTGGTCTTTATATGAGGTTCAATTTGGTCGCACTTTGGAGCGTGAAAAGTGGTCTTATTACAGAGGTGGTCTGAATATAGAGAGTATGTTCTAAGGGGGTCAAAGTGCATATACAATGTCTGCACCCACAAGTTCTCATGTTCTTGAAAACTGCTATTTTTGTAAACAATTCATTTTAACATTAGAATATTGTTGAACAATGTGGACTGATAGTCATCAAAATATTAGAGGTATAAAATCAAATTAGCTATTGTTAAAATGCATTGTTTGAATATATAGTATCAAATACAAAGCTAATGGACTTGCTTAATAATGCTATTTTCTAGGGTGTAAAAATAGACAGGCTACAGTTGGTAAAAATGTTTAAGTTTCATTCCTGTGTCTCACAAACACATAAATATTTTCACAGTGAAATCAATAGAAGCATAGATCTTGGGATTTATCAATTTTCCATCATGACCAGAGCAATCTGTGCGCATTGTGACACATGGGGTCGTTGTGATAGCATCAGATTCCCATATTTCTGTGTCATCGGCATATAAATGTAAATGTAAATGTCTGGTTTATAGTCTTGATCCAAGTTTTTATCTCATGACTTTACAATTTACACCAGGTCATTGACATTCAATGATTAGCATTTGATCATTTCTCATATGCTTGCATCGGCAGCACATTCGGCGCACAATGCTAATCACTCACACAATCACTCACTCACTCTTTCAACCCAATGACCTGTACCTTATTAACATGTAGGCGCAACTGTTTAGGGATGAGTTTGCTCAACACTCACCACCAGACCCGACCGGGAATCGAACCCACGACCTTCTGGTCACGAGTCCAACTCCCTGTCCACTCGGCCACGGAAACCCACATAAGGTCCCGCAACGTTATGTTCGTGTGTAAAGTGAGAACTGTAACGAACGTCTCGCCAAAACTGACAGTGAGTTTGGTTATTACGATTGGTGTCTCGTGATATTCAACGTGTCGTACCATGTATTTTACTACGTTCAATGCCGCCACAATACGCCCAAGTTGACGACGTGACATAACACGTACAGATGCGTTGCACGGGTTCGCTCATGATCGCTCTAGTGTAACGCGGGTTTAAAGGATGCTGCCAATGACGGCTGGACTATAAGTCCCACGGACCGGAGAGTTAAGTCCCCGTAGAATGGGGGTCAAGCGGGGGTGGTATTGGAGAGTTTTATGTGGAGACGTGAAAATGATGCTGCACTGAACGGGTGTAAGATTGTCAAGCAATTAATGAAGATATTAAACAACACAATTAGTCAACAAAAAGATTCATAAAATACTCTTGTCAACGAGCTGTTGTGACAGACCTGTTGTGAACGTAGTGAGACTGCTGTATACTCCCCAGGGAGTTGACAAAGATATAGTGCGACAAGGATGCTGCCAATGGCCTTGTTTGAACGTAGCTTCTTTGATAGGAGGGAAGAAGACCGCAAACCAGACATTTGCCATTTTCTGTACCGTTCTGCGTCATTTCTCGGCATTAAGTGACCTTTGCGCTTCGCTGACTCAATCTCGCGGCATTATCACATCTTAAGCCCGGGCCCCGGGCGGGAAAAGCCATCAGCGGCCAAAACACATCAGTAGACCGCGTCTTTCAAAGCTCACAGCCCCGCATTTGTGAGAAGCGATTTGTAACTGATTGAATTTGGCGTGCACGATAATAGGGGGAAATGGCGGGCGAGGAGGTGGTAAAGGTGAGCGGTAACAGGAAGTGGCGCCCCCGGCCATCGTCAAGGCAACAAGCGGAGGTGAGAAAACGAGGTTACCTCCACTACACTTCAAAAGCTCATTTTGAATCTGAAATGGGACGGTGTTGCTTGCAATAGTGATATCACCGCAGCGACTTTACACTGCTTGCCGGTTTGCTGGCCGTTTTTTGCAGCAGTAAAGTACATAAATTTTTTTTAGATATTTTATGACACCGTACATAACGAATATTATGGGATTTACCTTGTTCCTAATCTATTGACGACATTAAAATATAATGTAGCGTCTTATTGATTTGAAGCGAGAGCTTTCAAAATGGCGGTTTTTCAAGTACCCGGATTAGGTGTCCGTTTATGTAAAAATGTACTCTATCTGTTTTTTGGCTTTAAACCAATCAGAGTAGAGGATTTATCGGCGTCCCATTTGAGTGGTGTAATATTTCTTTTATGAATGCAATAAGGCAAAATGATTCTCGAAAAAAAACTTCACAACTGGTCTGGCAAAATCTTTCACCCCTTTGAGGTTGTAGAAAACAATACCGAATTGGTATTGTTGATGATAACCGTGCATCAGACAGAACTGAAAAGGCTCAGAAAGTCAATGTACACCAACACTTATGCGAATTAAGCATATACTGACGTTGAAAAGCAACTATGTATTAAACAGAACAAGTTATCTGAACACAATGAAATATTTGCCTGTGTCGAACAAATTGGAAATTGACATGAAAACTAATCATGATCTCAATCAAAAGTAAGCAAAAACTTGAATTATATGACGAATGTTATCTAATGATTAAGTAGATTACTATGGATGTTTTATATCAAAAAGAAAAAAGAGCGCCCACTGCCCATCCATTAAAGAACATGTTAGTTTTTCATCTATATTTGTTGAATACGATGGTCACCATGTGAAGGTTTCACAGAGAAAAAGCATAACAGGTTTCATAAAAATACTTGAAGCCTCAGAGAACAGTCTACTGCAAGAAATTGTCATGTCTCAATTTTATATATTCAGAGTACTTTTATTTACATATTGGAGAACTGTGATATTTTTATTTCAATGTTATTTGGTTTTTAAGTAACTACTGTCTTTAGATATGGAGCTATTTTAGTATTTTGTCTTGATTGTCATATTGTGTTTTGTCTGCTTTTTACTATTTTACATTTGTACATGTTTATGCTTTGCAGTGGCAGAACCAGGTTATTCACACGGCATCTTGCACTTTCCTCCCATTGCAAATAAAGAGAAACTTGTACGTTTGTCATAGAGTGTAATAAATACGTACATAATACATGCAGGCCCGTAGCTAGACTTGGAAAAAGGGACGAGGCAAACTGTGGTGACAGTGCCTGTGGCACTGTAGCGGGCCGCACGAAGCGTAATAGGGGGGTCCCCAGAAATGTTTGAAAATTAGATTAAAAATGGTGACATCTGGTGCCATCTGGTATAAAACTAAGCATGATTTTTGGATATTATTATGAATAACAAATCTTAGATAAGATTTTCTTGTTTAATATATCAATAAGTCTAAATAACTAGCGGATTAGAATATTTATTAAAAAAATCACTCTATGACAAACTTCAGTGAATCTCAGACAACAAAAACCTTCCAAACAAATAATAAGAAAGTCTTATACAATTATGAAATAAAGTGTAACACGTAACCACATCCGTAATGGTTACTGTACTCTTGAGTAAAAAATGATAGTGAAACAGCTGCTTTAAAGCAATTAGTTCTACTTTAGCTCCCCTGCAGAAGCTTAAATTCTTCGTCTAAGAAGTTAGTTGTGAGCTGTACTCGGAGAGCACTGATCAATGCAATAAACCATCTCAATGATTCTCATCTGAAACTCTACTTATCTATGGTGATATCATGTTCTGTGAAATCAACGTTAGAGATAATTATATATATAGCTTTCATTTTCGCATTTCACATACAAAAATGTTCAAGCTGTAGATTTCACATGGGGGCATAGGCAGATCCAGGTTTTTGGAAAGGGGCGCACTTACGGGATTTCATGAAAACCCCATGAAAATGAAGTATTTTGTTGGGGAAGCGGGGGAGCCCCCCCCCCACCCTGGATCTGCCTATGATAGATTAGAACATTACAAATATGCATGACATACTGTGAATTGCGACTGTAAATAAGCACATTTACAGCACATTTACATTTACATATGAACTAGAATTCTATATATTAACAATACAATTCAAATACTTTGCTTTTGACCTAATTTGGCCAAATTTCCTTTGTCCATCAGATTGTATAGGTGCTTTTATCATTATAATTTCTTATGAAAGAATCTTTACAAACAATAGCTACCCCTACTACAACACGTGGACTTAATTGTTGACAATACATTTGTAAGTACATAGAGCAACTTCAAAAAGCAGCTACTTTTGAGTTGAGCAATTAGAATATTAACTTAAACCATAACTTACTGACTGTAATTTCTGAAAGGCACATCAAAACTCAGTGATGGATCCAGCGGGGAACTTTGGGGGGGTTTAAACACCGCCCCCCCCCCCCCCTCCCCTCACGGCTCAAGCCCCCCCCCCACCGCCTCTCAAAAGCGCCTACCTTCTTAAGCCAAGCCACCCGCCCTCAGTCATATACTCACAAGCGACCCCATTCTCTCAAGCTCTCACCTTCTCTCAAGCACCCCCCTCCCCCCATACTCTCAAAAGCTGCCGCCATTTCAATTTTAGAGATATTTTTTTGTACTAAAATTCACTGTTTTTATATTATGATATTGATCAAAAAGAATTTGACTTAACTGACAATGATTATATTAACTGTTGAGGGGGGTCATCCATTGTCATGGCATGAAATTGAGGGGGTGATCAACAATTTCTTTCACAGAGATTCGAGGGGCGGGGGGCTATTAATTTTTTCACATCATTTTTGGAAAATCCTCCCACCCCACCCTGCCATAAATACTGAATAGTCCCTTTATGGTTGGACACGTAGGGCAGCGTGGTTTTTGAACGAATGACGTACATCGCGTTCAGATAACTACGTCACACGTTTGTCTATCACTACGTCACACGTGCCAATCCATTCTCATGCCAGCCACGGTTGCCGTGGCAACATGGAACCCCACTGGGCTGACACAGACTTTCTTTTTATTCCCATTACACATAAGTAATTCAGGCAAATGTGTGGAATAGTATAAATAATGTATATAAGATACAGTTGTAATGGTGTAAGCCATGGTTTCCATGCTCCCCTCTCTCTGTGTTATCACACGCGTTAGCTATTCAATGTATGTGATAAAACAGAGAATAGAACAGTAGCTACTCGGGGAGGGGTCTCTACTCAAAAATGGGTGCCGCCGGGGAGTGCCATTTTGAACGTTGTAACGGTACCCATCGATATACTAATTTGGCATAAAAAAGTGACCCATCTCTATACC
>CM032669.1:59797948-59881758 GCA_019095985.1 Streblospio benedicti | reverse complement strand
GAAGAAAATTTGTTTATACTATACATCAAAACACCGGGACTGCAATGTTTGTTATATTGTAATATCTTCAATACATTACATCTTATTATGAATAACAAATCTTAGATAAGATTTTCTTGTTTAATATATCAATAAGTCTAAATAACTAGCGGATTAGAATATTTATTAAAAAAATCATCTATGACAAACTTCAGTGAATCTCTAAAAACAAAAACCTTCAAACAAATAATAAGAAAGTCTTATACAATTATGAAATAAAGTGTAACACGAATCATATCCGTAATCGTTACTCGTACTCTTGAAATATAGTGAAACAGCTTTTAAAGTTGTTCTACTGTTTAGCCTCTACTTATCTATGGTGATATCATGTTCTGTGAAATCAACGTTAGAGATAACTATATATAGCTTTCATTTTCGCATTTCACATACAAAAATGTTCAAGCTGTAGATTTCACATGGGCATAGACAGATCCAGGTTTTTGGAAAGGGGGGTGCACTTACGGGATTTCATGAAAACCCTATGAAAATGAAGTATTTTGTTGGGAAAAGGGGGGGCGTCCCCTGTGCCCCCCACCCTGGATCTGCCCTATGATAGGATTAGAACATTACAAATATGCATGACATACTGTGAATTGCGACTGTAAATAAGCACATTTACAGCACATTTACATTTACATATGAACTAGAATTCTATATATTAACAATACAATTCAAATACTTTGCTTTTGACCTAATTTGGCCAAATTTCCTTTGTCCATCAGATTGTATAGGTGCTTTTATCATTATAATTTCTTATGAAAGTATCTTACAACAATAGCTACCCTTACTACAACACGTGACTTAATTGTTGACAATACATTTGTAAGTACATAGAGCAACTTCAAAGCAGCTACTTCTTGAGTTGAGCAATTAGAATATTAACTTAAACCATAACTTACTGACTGTAATTTCTGAAAGGCACATCAAAACTCAGTGATGGATCCAGCTGGGAACTTTGGGGGTTTAAGCACCGCCCTCCCCCCACCTCCCCCTGCCCTCAAGCCCCCCCTCCCCCCCGCCTCTCAAGCGCCTACCTTCTCTTAAGCCAAGCCACCCGCCCTCAGTCATATACTCACAAGCGACCCCATTCTCTCAAGCTCTCACCTTCTCTCAAGCACCCCCCCGTCATCCCCATACTCTCAAAAGCTGCCGCCATTTCTCAAGCCCACCCCTGCCAAATACTCACATACATCAGGGACTCGGTGGTGTGGGGGGGTAGAGCGCTGGACTTGAGAATCAAGGGCCGTCGGTTCGAATCCAGGGTGGTAGAGATTTTTTTCCATTTTATTTATTTATTTATATATGGAAGCATGATGGTATATTCAGGCCTCATAAAATTCGTGAGATAAGTTACATATTATTGGATTTTTTCAGGCTTATAGTAGAATGGAAGCGGGTGTCTTCAGCCGTGTGGGTATAGTGGGTAGGAGCTTGCTTGCCATAGAAAAGAGAGAGAGAGAAGAATATAACTGTATCATTTGATTAACCTGTGGTGTTGTGAAAACGCAGCTAGAGACAGGGAATTGAACCCACGACCTACTGGTCACAAGTCCAACTCCCTATCCACTCCAGCACGGAAGCACGCAATTACAACAATTAAAGCAGTGTGTAATATTGTTTGTTTATGTTCGTGGTGACCATCTGACCTCATGTGTAGACTTGTGAGGTCTGGGTCGATTAAAGGTGAATGATACAAATAGCTGAAAATGTATATATTCAACTGACATAACAAGTACCATTTACATGACATAAATTTATCATATACCTTGGAAGTCACCTGTGCATGTCTCTTAAAGGTGAATGTGTTGACCACAAGGCAGCTGTGTGTGCTACATTGAGTTACCGCTGTACGTGTGTGAGAGATAAATAAAGTGGAGGCAGCATTCTGTCTTGGGACGGCCGTGTAGCAAGTCTTGCTGACTAGTTATTACATTGTGCATCCCAAGTGACCCGTAAAACGTTTATTACGTGTGACGTAAATGCTTTATGAAAATTTTGATTGCACGACTTCGTTACCATGGTGATCCATATTGTTTTCACCTGAAGCCATTCAGAATGAATCCTGTCACATTTGTTTTTAATTCTTAAAAAAATTCAAAAACAATTATATGGTAATTGTCAAGTATCAAACATTCTTTAAACAAGATTTGATTTGCTTATTTGTTTTAAGTTAGATGCCATGCGATATTAAACGTCTTACGTATCTGTGTGTAGTACAATAAACGCCATACGTTTAGGAATAACGTCAGACGTACTACCTCACGTCAGTCGTACTGTGACTGCCGGCTCCATCATGTTGTTGACTCCCAGTCTGTTCTTGTACCAATATAGCGGTCGGAAGTTCTTCAGCGAGATGTGATTTAAATTGGTACTTAACGCGAATGTAGCAATCACTGGATCATGCTAATCAACACGTTATCGTCAGACCAGAAAATGGCGTGAGTCTAGTCAGTCGATTCGGACTTTACATAGAACAATAATCCTTTAGTAGCTCATATGATTTTCATCCAAACGTTTTCATATTAACAGTACACATTCTGAAGACTGTCTAGTTTCTTATTTTCATCATGATAAATAATAAAATATATAGCAACGAGTCCGATTTGGACAAAATCGAGTAATAGGCAATACATTTGACAGCAAACGCCGAACGCATTGTGTTAGACGTGGCGATGGATGTGATTAATGGTCAAATTAAACTATTTAGTTAAAACAATTACATAGACTTATATGTATGAATGGAATCGCATCTTACTGCAGATTATTTCCATCAAAATTATATATTAATACGACAATATATAAGAGAGATATGATCCAATATATCTGTGAGGTGTTTTTACCTGTCGTCGCCTGCTGATATTGTCAGTAGACTTTTTATGATCATGCAAAGATTTCACTGTTTCAACTTAATTAAATATACTAAATGTGATAGTTTATATCGAACGAAAGGAAAATATATTATCTGTGATGTATGTAAGTGAGATTGCTGAAGTCTTAAGTTTTATTGAGCTATGTGCGTTCAAAATGTATTGCGCAATTTCTCCCATAAGCATAACATTGGGACAGCTTGTATCATCGCTCGCTCCATAATCCAGTTGAGTTTAGTCTGGTTGTAACGGTAGTTCCTGTTCTGGTAACTTCCAACCCCTATTAAAACCGCTTGTGGGACCGATTTAAAGGAGCTTTATCTAGCAGCCAAAGAATTTTTTCTTCCAGCCAGGCGTTTGCCTAAGTGTAGAAAACTAATAAATAAATTAAAAAATGGGTCTTGTTTTATTTTTTGTTATCCAGATTTTTTATAATAAATATTTTAATAATTTGTAAACCGTTGTATGTCATAGTGGGTAATACTTCCATAGAAAAAAATCATTAATTTGCCTCTTGAAAAACAACAAAAATAGAATTGTAAACAAAAATTGAAAAACATCTGCACCTGTGGTTTTGAAAACCATTTTGAACTTACTCCTATTTTTACTGTGTCAGAAACCTTAAATTGTAAACACTCCCGAGTGCTAGATGGCAATTGACGTTCCAGCATTCAATAACAAATGTTGAATTTTAAGGTGATTTATCCCGTGACAATAAAGTGGTCTCATGTTATTCTGACGCCATAAAGAAAATACAAAATAGTTGAAAATGTATATATTCAATTTTGACATAAAAGTGACCATTTACTGACATAAAAATTTATATATACAAACTTTGCATTTTTAAAGGTGTTTTACCATTAAACTGGTAATTGTGTTACCAGTGACTGTTCATAAAACTAAAGTGGAGTTCTGTTCAGTCATTTTAAAACAAGTATTTGGGTGAAATACTTATTTTGTCATCCCGCTTCCTATTGTATGTGAGTAAAATGACATGAAATTTTAAATACACCTTCTTACCATGGTGATGCAATTTTTTCACTAAATGTTTTCAGTTTGAATCCTGTTTTAATTCTTCAGTTACAAACCTTATATAATAGAAGCCTTTCCGGGCACCAGTAACTATTCTTGCTATAGTACAATGACCAGAATCTGTTTGTTTTGACTGACAGTCTCAAATACATTCTTGTTTTTCTATCAATAAACGCACATCACGTTGAGGAATAACGATGGGACCATGTACTTATGTTCACGTGATACATTCTCAAATATCTATCATTTTTGATATATTTTTTTTATGAATCGTGCTTCTTCAAAGTGACCTCTCAAAAAATGTCTCATATGTTTCCCGTCACGTGACCAGAATGAGCCAGGTCGTTCCCAAGTGAAATATTGAGACAATAAGGAATGTTTGGTTGTCCTGTTTGGTTTTGTTCACTTCAATGGTGCATAAGGCAGTTTCTATACTGACAAAATACAATTTTGGACACGTTTACAGCATATTATAACTAAAATAAAATGTCAAAGCCAGAGAATGAGAACGTTGTGCTTTGATTTTATTTTAAATAAAAAAAGTTTGATTACTTTGCCTATCAACTTGTTTTAGAATAGTTATGTATTTAATAAATATACATCATAGGTTGCTAATTCATATGTGTAAATGATATTATTATAATCAAAATGCTTTATTACACATTCTTTCGTAATGAAAGATTCCCTTTATATCTTCAAATATGTTGTTTTTAATTTTCTCACTGGTATGGCAGGAACTGCACACACGCAAATCAAGATGATAGTGTGATTGTGGAACGCAAGTCAATGGCTGGTACCGTATTTTTTTGAGAGGCTTCCTTCGGAAGCAATGGCGTACATATTTGTGCCACTATTTTGTAAAATTCAGTCAATGAGGACAGTTGCATCACTTTTGTTTTTTGTTGTGCTGAAATTTAACTAACCATTGGTCTCCCAAGATTGAATTGTGTTGTTCATATATCATAACATTGGGACACTTATATCATCGCTCGCATACAGAGATGTATCGTCTGCAAATAGTTTCACTTGAGTTCCTATTGTCTGTGATATCATTGATGTAGATCAAGAATAAAAAGCTTGCCTGGGACCGAACCCTGAGGGACTTTATCTAGCAGCCATATTCCGGATTTTTTCTTCCAGCCAGGCAGTTTGCCTATCGATCAGAAAAACTAATCCATGAACCACTGAAAAGATGGGTCTTGTTTATTTTTTAGTTTGAATAGAAGTCCTTTATGCCAGACTCTTAATAATTTACAAATATAGTAATTACAAATATAGTAATTACATATGCAAATTGCCCGACGTGACGTAGAATTTGACCTTTTGAACTTACTCGACATACTGCAGGGATTTCCGACGGCAAACGCTTGACGTTCCACGTGAACGTTGAATCAAAGACAAATACTACTTTGTAAAGAAAACACCGGCTCAGGCACTGGCCCAGACTAGTCCACCAAGAGCTCTTTATAGCAGTAATATATGCAGTTATTGTGGCTAGTCGTACATGCTCATGTCGAAGACATGTATGTCTACGACATAGATGGCACCTTCTGACCACTATACCTGCTTCTATTACTCCTATAAAGAGCTCCCGTGGACTAGTCTAGCTTTGACTGTCAGTGTCACTGTCACTGTCACTGAGTCTGTGGTGTACATGTACTTACCAATCTGTATTACCGATGCGTGCTGCCTCTTCATGGTCAACACTAACAATATCATCATTGTTCTCATCCTCATCACTGCTTGGCTCTGGCTCAAACAAGTAGCCACTAAGGCCTAAGGGAGTGGTCACAAAATACAGAGGAGGGGGGGGGCGTGAAGAGAAATTGGGGGGGCAAAAAAAATCATGGTGCTCTAGGCAGGGGCGCAAAAAAATAACATATAGGCTAGGGGGCCAATTTTTTAATACTAACATTCAAATATTTTTGCGCTTTTGTCGCAATTAGGACAAAGAATAATACGAATTACACTAGTATAGCTGATAGCAGTTTACTAGCATTTATCATTTAACTTTAAAACCACAAAAAAAAACATTATTAATTCAGCAAGATTTAGTTCTTTATATAATCAGTTACATATTAAGCATGACATGGCTTAGTCTTTCAATTCTATTGCAGTATCAGCAATGCAATGTTTCTCAGCCGCCTTCTTTGCAGCCTTCTCGTCTTCCCTTCTTTTGTCTCTTGCACTCCTTCTGCCTCAGCTTGATCCTTTTATTCTCTGCAACTCTAAAATCCATTGCATTGAACTTTTGTTTGATTATACAAAATACATATTTCACATTATTAGCATGCTGATCAGCAGAGAATTACTCTAAAATACTCGCCAACTCGCAAATTCGAGTGCTTTATCCATTTGGCGACTGGGGTTCAATGTGCACCTGCCACTTTGGAGATTGTCTTTTATATCACGTTTTTGGGCGAGAACACTTGAAAATTAAGCCACCACACAGCGTGGATTCGACCCGCACTTACATTTCGTGAGATGACAGCCCTTGTATCCTTACAATATTTTGCAGCGTAGCGCGGATAAAATCTTTCCATTCATCAGAGGTGCGTGGCCAAGAGTAAACTGCCATAATTTCCATAGAAATGCATGTATATCGATCATCTTTTCACCAAAATGTGAATAACTGTATATAGTTTTCCCCCAAGTTTGCTTGTGAATTCAATTCTACAGTGAGAACAGTGAGGAAAAAATGTAAAAAAACCATTTCCAGTTTACCCCATTCCCAATTTCGCCAATGTTTTGAAACCAACCATCACATTTTCCAATGCTTAGAAGAAGCTCTATACAGTTCGCCGGGAATGTTTTTTTTTGCAACAACAGCGTCGAAGTAAATGCATCTCAGTAATAAGAAAATAATTAAAAATATCTGACAAATGTTTTTGGTAATGATTTATATTTTTTTGATGGAAGAAGGGGTACTCAGGCTAAGACAGGGATATGCAGGGAAAACAATGAGTAATCAATATATGTACAGCATGTAAAACCATAAAAAAGATAAACATTATCTAAATACCTCCATTTCATCAAAAATGAAAAAATAAACTACTTTTCTCAGAAAAAGAATGCACCAGAGAGCTTCTAGAGACATTCATTTAAAAAAAATCTGGGGGAGCATGCCCCCAGACCCCCCTAGCTATACTTACTGTCTACGCCACTTGCAACTGCGCCTTTGGCGCTCACTTCCAAGGTCCCACCTTTGACGCTCCTTTTTTCAGCAACTTTGAATTGCGCCAGTGTCTTTTGAATATCGGGCCACTAATAACATTGGGCTAGTGTTCCTGTTATTGCTCTCGCCAAACTGGCTAGAGGAGTTTGAAATGAGAGTAATTCCCTGTGATCACAGATCTACTGATGTTCTTCCATCATTTCAAATGACTTGTAGATGTATATGACCTCCTTTTTGCTCCAAAATCTTTCCACCTTCAACAGCTAAATCTTCATTTTTACCCTTTACCCTCTACTTGATGTCATCTATTGATCTAGATAAAGCTTCCATCTCGTCTATAGCTTTATGACTAGGGAGGTGGTGTCCCTGTATAAGATGTTTTGGTGTGATAGTTTATCCTGGTTCTGTCTGATAGTATGCGATAGAATCATTAATAATGGGACGGGGGGCATGGAAAAAACATACAATGTGCCAAGGGGGGCATGAAAAAATACTGACATGGCGATAGGGGGGCATGATAAAAAATTGTCATGAAAACTATTTCTCTTCACGCCACCCCTCCTCTGTAGTTAATGACCACTCCCTAAGTTTTCATCTGATTGTGATTCATCTTCTTCGCATGAGAAATACTCCGCCGTGTCCGAGTCAGTTGCCATGATTCAAATACTGCAGTCGCAGGTGCTTGTTTGCACTCTATGACATGTCTCGCTGTGACGTGGAGTTGAGTATTTCATAGATCTAAGATCTAGATTAAGGGGCGGAGCTTGCGAGTCACAATGTGACGTCACATTGTGATTGTGTAGTAAATTTAAACGATGATTACAAAAGATCCAGTCATTATCAAATTATCAGATTAAAGGATATACAAGGTCTATGTCATTGACATCATCCTCCCAAATTTCAAGAACTTTGGAAATGTGGTTTATAAGTTATAGGATATTATGTTGCCGTTCATTCAAGTGGGAGCTAGACCGTTCGTTCACGGCTACGCGTCATAAATTACCCACAAGTCCATTCGGCAGAAAAACAACAATCGCCAAACTTGGTTAAACGTATTTTATTAGGGTAAAACATAAGAGATGCAACATGGTAGGTTTCCAATAACAGAATGACATATCAAGTAATAGATTAACATATAAACATATATCATACAGTACAATACAGTACACAGCCTGGCAAGACTGTGTTTATGGTCAGCGCTGTGGTAGCCATCACTAGCGTGGCTTCTTTTCTCTTCCTTCAAATAATATATAATAAACACTATTCCAATGATATAGCAATTCTCGTAACATATTGTAACATTGAAATAAATTAAAGATATTCACAATTGTAAATTACACGTTCAGTGTCAATACATTATAGGACATCCATATCTATCTGGAGGCTTTGATGTCCTCTTAGAACGACGAAGTTCTGTGGAATCACTAGTGATTGAAATGGGATTAGTAGTCTCCGGATAATCGGGAACACTTGAACACTCACTAACTTTAGAACTCTCTGATACAATTGAATCTTTTTCATGATGCAGATCTGTTGGGGATTCATTCACAAGATAATTGTCATTGGGCTCATATGATCTACACTCACTGTCATTTGGTATTGGTGTGTTCAAGAGTTCAGATGACTGGGGAGTAATCATTTGTGGCTCTGATATCTCTGATGGGATAGTAGGCAAACTATGTTGAAAGATATCCTGGGGTGTTACATCATCATCCACTTCATCCACTTCAAGTCGAACATTGGGTAATGTTTTCATTGTGCCAGGTACTTTGTAACACTCATCATGCTTTATGCGATAAGAAGACTTTCTTAATTGAGCGCCTGTGAATTTCTTTACCGACTAGAAATTTGGGTCCACACTCACAACCAGATACCGATCTCTAGCCTTGTTTTTATTACCATCTTGATATAGGTAAACCAAGTCTCCCACGTCACAAGGAGTTTTCTTCAAGGGTGGTTTCCCACCTGCCTTTGAGATTTCACTAAATTTATGATTGCACAAACGTTTAGAATGCTTCTCCAAAATTAAAGTGCGATCCACCACTGGTAACTGTTCATTGTTGTATTGGTCTCTTTGATACAGCATTTTGCGCGATGACAAACCACTACACCGTATGCGGGTGTTTAAGCGAGCTGTCGCAAAGGCAAGTGTGTTCTGGGTAATCATGCCCCCACCAGGTGACTGCTTAAGTATTTCGAGCTCCATCTCTTGAATGGCACGTTCCCCAACAGGGTTTTTATTAATATTTTTGGTACGGCCCAAATCTATTATGATTCTTGAGCTTTTGAGAAGAACATCACTTGTGAGTGCTCTAAATCCTGGAGCAGAGTCTGTTCTGATGACAGCTGGAGGACCATCAATTGGTACAAGTGGTAAGCATAACTTAATGAGACTGTCTCGGAGGTCATCGTGAGTTTCACTTTTTAATAAGCAAGATGTTGTGTACGATGTAACACACTCTCTTACGACCATCGACGCATAACATCTGCTGAAAATGATATTCCAACGACATCTGGGGGATCTTCTGAGGATTGGGTTGTAAGATGTGCGGGTGTATTCTTCAAAGCCTTACAAAGATGACAGTTTTGAGTCACTATACTTATTGATTTGTCGAGGTCTAAGGCAAAGAAGTATCGTTGAACAACACACTTAAGTTGATGAGAAGATGGATGATCAAGTTGAATGTGTAGTGACGTCAGCAAACCATCGACCACCTGACGGGGTATAATGATGCGATCCTGTGAAGAATTTAACGGTTCAGTTCGTGGCACTACCAATAGCCCATCCTTGGCTAGAGTTGCTACATTCAAGTAACGTTTAACATCCCTTATTTTGGTCAACTTCTTTGAAGGTCTAGTACCTTGGAGGAGGTGTGCACGAGTACGCCGCAGGTCAGGGCAATCAGCTTGAATCTCGAGCCAAGTTGCTCTGTTAGAATAGGGTAGTTTGGCATCGCCACGTAATATATCATCTAGTTTGACAGCACGAACTACAGAATCTTCTGTTTCGGCGATGAATGAGCATATTTGGCAAGATTGTTTGTCACACGGCTTAGCATTCCTGCTAGCAAAATCAGAGGGTAAGTTGGATATCCCTTGGATATGGCGCACAGAGACTTGATACCTGCTTGCAGTAGATAGTAGATAGGAATGTTGTTACTCTTGGGCTGGCAGAAAATTATCCTCGGCACAACTTTTCAAATGCTTGAACACATGGTTTGCTATCTGTTAACAAACATGCTTTGTGGTGAGACTGGATAATGTATGGAGAGAAATGTTTGATAGAGGTTGCTATGGATAGGGCCTCGACTTCACAAGGTAACCACGTTACTTGCCTATCTCTCAACTTGGCACTGACAAATCCTGCTAGCAATAACTTGTCGGCTCTTCTCACATACATGGTTGACCCTATTCCTTGTTGTTTTACAGCACCATCTGTAATAATCCATATCAGGTCTGATGGTTTAGGAAGTGTAATCTTCCGATTATTATGCAGACTATGTTGTGCAGTTTCAAAGTGCTCCCTAAGTTCTTCTGTCCACTTTATGGTGTCTGTAGATTGGGCACCACTGATGGCTTTTTCTAGTGGAGTAATGTATGAAGAACAATTGCAGTACTCTGAAAGTACTTTGAATGCACCTATAAAGGACCTCATTCCTTTTACCTTTTTCAGGATGTAGACATGTTGAGAGTGTGGATATACGAT
The DNA here is from genome assembly GCA_019095985.1 of Streblospio benedicti. NCBI lineage: Eukaryota > Metazoa > Annelida > Polychaeta > Spionida > Spionidae > Streblospio > Streblospio benedicti. The sequence goes on along the minus strand of CM032669.1, from coordinate 59,870,939 downwards.
GTGGATGCTGATATAATCCCACCTTCCCATGACCATCCGAGAATTGTTGTCGTTTTTGGTGCAACAATAGTTTTCTTAGGTGAGATTCATACTGCATTTTTGTAAGGCTGACAAAACTCTCCCAATTCTCAAGTAGGTCTTCTGGTGTATCAGCACCACAGTAAAGATCATCGGCAAGCTTGGTGACAATGCCCTCTGTTAATAAGTCGCCTAAAATCCGGCACATCAGTTCCTCAAAAGCAGTTTCGCTGCCTGGCATCCCCATAGCCGACCGAACATAAACCAATGTTCCCTTGAATGGAGTTGCTACACCACAATATTTGATGCTGTTGTCGGGACAATGGTATCTGATAGAAGGCATTGCTGAGATCTGTGCAAATGATGTACTTCCATTTGGCAATGTGTTGAAGGGTAGAGTCTACATCTGGCATTAAAGCTGGTTGGGGTTTGCAGTAACGGCCAACATCTGCAAATGCTGTCACAAGGCGTTTACTAATACCATTTTTAGTAACTTAGTAACTAGAAATGATGGGTTGATGTATTCTGCGACAACAATCAATTCTGGTCTATTGAATACACCAAGTTGAAGCAACTCATCAAATTTCGTCTGTAATTCCTCCAAGTTTTTACGAGCATATTGAGGTACACGGCCCTTTCTTTGAGGAGGTTTCACTGGGCCCATATTCACGACTGTTTTAAATGGTCCAGCCTTTGCCATTATAACCATTGAACATAGGATTGAATACTTCATCATATCTTTCATATAGTGCATGGAACTGCTTCTGGATGTTCGCGGGTAAAATGTTGTCTGGATCTATGGCTATGCTTTTTTAGAGTAGGACTCGACGATGGGTTGTCGGCTTACTTGTGTTGTATACACTTGGATGTCATCAGATGGAACATGAAGAGTTATGTCTAAGCTTTCTGGTGTGACAAGGGGAATTGCTTGACACAGGTGCTCATTTTGATGATCATCTGTGGTATTAACGTGTTGTTAGAATTTTTATCTTTCCGTTGATCTTCTGTGTAACTATGTGGTTTGGCCACATCACTTCAACACGTCTTGCCTTGGATGTAGTTGTTATTGGTTCAAGGAAATAGTAGTCATTGTTGTCTGAGGGGCAGAAACTTCTAGTTCTTCTCCAGGCCATATGGTAGTGGGATGATTTGGTGCATCTAATGATTTAACGGCTCTACGCACTTGATGACGACTGAGAGTTGGTGGAGGGTTACTATACGTGTATATCTTGTTTCCACCAAATTTGATCTCTTTCTTTGCAGGGCGGATGGAGATGTCGTTATCTTCCATAAATGGCATTCCACCTAGTATGTCTACGTCGAGGTTAGTAACAACAAGTCCTTCAAAAGAAAGATTAATATTATCCATCAAGAGAGTGAAATGGGTTTCCCCAATTACACATAGGGATGAAGTACCATCGGCTTGGCTGGCATACTGGTTGGTCTTTGAAATAGATAGCTTTAGGGCCTTTGCGATGTCGGAATGCACGAGACTGCCGGTGGCACCACTATCAATTGTCACTCTTACATTTCTTCCATTGCATAAGGTATCGATATACGGACTCTGCCTTACACTCACTCGCTTGAACGAATTACGTTTGTCATGCTTTCCTTCGTCGTCAGGGTCAGAATCCTCTTCACAGCTTGTATCTTCTGTGATATCTACTTGTCTACTGTGAGCTCTCTTGACATACTTTTTGTCTGCTTCTGGAAGATATGGACATTCACTCAGATAGTGCTTGTCTGGACGGTTTGTGAGTTTGCATATTGGACATTGCTTCCTCTTCCTGCTGTGATGCTTATTATCTTTATCTTTGCATGAAGTAAAAGTACGGAAGACAGATGATTCATAACTTGTTAACTCTGCGACAAGGCTGTTGAGTGCTTGGCTGATCTCGGGCTTCATTGAGGCAAGTGTTTTGGATCTCAATTCAGTTCCGTATCGCTGTTTAACGAGTTGCGGAAGGTCCTTGTGTATTAGTTGAAGCCATGTCAGTGTAATGAAGTTCTCTAAAGTGGGGCTAAGTTCTTCATCTTCTTTGACTTTCAAACCATTGTGAAGAATGTCGCTGTCACTAGTGAGCAAGCTGTCTTCAACAAATGCAACAATTCACTGGTACAAATCTTCATATCGTTCGTCGGGTTCCAGCTTTATGTGTGTAAAATCGATGAATTGTGCACCTGATGTTTGGAAGCCAAAGTGTTGCGTGATTGTTTGGTATATGTGGTTAACACTGTTGCCTTTCTTCAGGAAGGTATTTCGGCTTATTATAGGACAATAATTGGCTATCTGTCCCAACATAAGATCAAGTGCACCTTTTTGCTGTGAGGCGTTATTTCTTTCACAGTTTCAGTCATCTTGTTACCCTTTTTACGTTTACGTCTTTTTAGACTTCCATGTAGTATTTAGGAATTCATTGAAATTCGGATCTAGTGAGAGATGGTATGCTAGATTATTCCACCAGGTCTCAAAGCTGTTGACAGTTTCAGATTTGCTAAGGCACCACTGTTTAGGTGCACGATGTGAAGCCATGTTTTAGGCAATGTAAGATTTTATACCTCTTTTTTTTTTCGGTTTGATGAAGGCTTGGGTTAGACTGCGCTGCCACCACGCCAAACTTGGTTAAACGTAGTTTATTAGGGTAAAGCATAAGAGATGCAACATGGTAGGTTTCCAATAACAGAATGACATATCAAGTAATAGATTAACATATAAACATACATCATACAGTACAATACAGTACACAGCCTGGCAAGACTGTGTTTATGGTCAGCGCTGTGGTAGCCATCACTGGCGAATGGCTAAAGTTTTGTCGGTATGTGTGCAAATAAATTCACTATATTTTGGTATACACTTATTTGATTATATGTTTTATATGTGATAAAGGAAGTGCATCTCATTATGAAAGAGGCACATACTAACTGCAAGTTTGGTTCATAAACAGAACTATGAGAAGACCGGTAAATTCCTTTTAGATAGGATTTGAGGTAGATAAAGCTCCTTTAAAGTGGCCTCAATGCAGAGATGGTCTTTATATCAAGGTTCCCGTTGGGATCGTTTGGACAGTGTGTAGGATTGGAACCAAGAAAAAGTGGTCTTATTATAGAGGTGGTCTGATTAGAGGTGGAGCATCTACATTGGGTCCATGGACTGTGATCGTCGCCTGCATGGCTGTTACGGTCACAGCCGGCATCACTAACTTTATTTCAGATGTATAACATACACCCATACAACCACACATGATTGTGTATAAACATATGTACATAGTCGCTAAATTAAATACTGCCAAGAATACAGTTATTGGACGGATTGATTAAATACAAACCACTTTCTAGTCCAACTATTGCTACATTCAGAGGCAAAAGTAAAATAAGAAGAATTTAAATTGCATGCATACGTGATAACTGAACACGCTGCCTAATTGCATACAAACGTGTTAATCAGCCTGTTTCAATAACTGCCTCCATCACTCCCTCCACACACACTGGGTACTGCATGTTGTGTACGGTGAGAGGTTTCCATGGTAACGCCTTATACCGAGCTCCTCAGGAGCGTCTGTTGAGTGATAACAGCGATAGTAATGTACGGTCTGGCAGCGCTGTGTTACTGCATTTCTCCATGATTGAGGACATAGATGTACATTTCACGAATGACGTATGACGAATATGTATGACGTAAAATACAACTCATCATCGTTCTCACATTATATTAAAATACAAATCACCATACACTTTGTAATGTAGTGTCTGGGAGCGCACCAACACAGTCTCCACAACAGAGTCATCAGCGTTCTCACATTATATTGTGGGCAGTAAGTAACATTCAAGAAAATAAGTAATATATTTTTTCAATATATATACAGTAGAACCTCTCTATTAGGACCACTTGTGGGACCAACTTAAAGTAGAAGTCTCAATGGATAAGTGGTCTTTATATGGAGGTTCCCATTGGAATCATCTTGAAGGATTGGAAACGAGAAAAGTGGTCTTATTATAGAGGTGGTCTTAATTGGAGATTTTACTGTATTCATGAACGCTAGTAAATCTCTAATCTGTTTGTCGCCGAATGACCCACATTTTACACCCTCCATGGCAGGGGGTTGGGGGTTGGGGTGGGGGCTTCCACTTCTGATATCAAGGGAAGTGTGCATGTACTGTGATAGTTTACTATGCATTTCATGTGAAATAAACTTGTAGCACAAACACACACTCTGTAGAGAACACTGCCTTCTTTACCATCAGCTGGCACAAAACCAACTAATAGTCTCCTAACATATATATGATGGATTCGTCTTATCAATATATAAAGCTATAGCTGTATAATTGTATATTATTATAAGTCATTGAAATATAAGATTATTTTAATATACAATTATACAGCTATTGTTCAGACGAATTCATCATATATATGTTATCAAGTACAGAGCTAACAAACTTTTTTAATGATAATAGTCTCCTGTTCACAAATGTTTGAAAGTGATACTGTTACTGAATACGTTATTTTTGTTATGCATTTTTGCTTTGCTTTTGGTTAAAGAATTGTAACCGGTGAAACACGGAAAAAAATTCAAATGCTGTGAAGATATGAAGTTGGAAATGTGCAAACATGCCTCTATAAATAGTGTAGTGTGATACAGAGCTACTGGGGCTGTCATATCTCAGAGACGCGCATGATTATGATGTTCACTCTTGTCTATTGCCGAGTGCTGTTTGTACATCACCACCTCCAAATAAACCACCTCTCTACTGAGACCACCTCCCAATAGGAGCAGCAGCAGTTTATACATCAACCAGTGTGTATAATAACATGATATAATGCTACATTGAATAGGCAAGTTTGGTTTGCATAGTGTTCAAAATTTATAACCAAAATGATGCATCCTCCAAACCATCATAAAGCAGCTGCCCGCTAAATGAAGCTCTGTATCATAGTGACCACCTCTCTAAATGAAGCTCTGTATTATAGTGACCACCTCTCTAAATGAAGCTCTGTATTATAGTGACCACCTCTCTAAATGAAGCTCTGTATTATAGTGACCACCTCTCTAAATGAAGCTCTGTATTATAGTGACCACCTCTCTAAATGAAGCTCTGTATTATAGTGACCACCTCTCTAAATGAAGCTCTGTATTATAGTGACCACCTCTCTAAATGAAGCTCTGTATCATAGTGACCACCTCTCTAAATGAGCCTCTGTATCATAGTGACCACCTCTCTATCTATCTATCACCTAACACCTGTAAAGGTATGGCCCCGCCAATAGCCATGTTTTTATGTTGCTGCTGCTGCTGCTGTTGTTGCTGCTGCTGCCCTCTGTGAGCGACTCACCACACCACAGCCTGAGCAGAGCATACACTGCCGCCGTGTACTCAGCAGCCCCCATTCAGATACCTGCTGCTCACCCGACATACACTGTACTCCCCCGTTTGGATACTCACTGCGATGCTGTATATATGGATACTGCCGCCGGATAGAGTGATTAATACGGTTAGTGGCACCCGTAACACGTAACACGTAACACGCGAGACGTGAGACGTGTGATGTGAGACGTGAGACGTAAGACCACCCCAGCTGTGGGTGATAATACAGGCTGCTGTTAAGTCTATACGGCTTTCCATTGTTGTGCCCGGCTATAGTGCTGTAGGTGTGCAGCTGGATATAGCAGGCCTCACATTGGGGGCCACCGCTACTGTGTACGTAGGATTTTGACTGATTGTGGTGAAACTGTGCACATTATATAGAACAGCACAACAAGGGTGAAAATCTATATGTTTACGAGACGTGACAATCGCTTGTATTGATTGGATGCGTTATTTTGGTGGAAGATTTTCACTCAAAATGAACATCCTGTGTGTACTAGTGTTGCATTGCTCACTCTGTCTGGGGATAAATAGGATTTGACACTATAAGGAGGACACATAATGTGAGTATGATACCAATACGCCCGGGACGCGAACCCTAGACCACCGTGGCACCTATTCACCTACCACCTATGGACTTTGAGAAGGAATCCTCTAATGTCAATGCTTACACCCACAGTGGCCCAGGGTTCGAGTCTCGGCAGAGGCTATGTGATACAGCCCTATAGACGGGGGAAAGAATCCTCTAGTCTGTCAATTTGAGTCTCCAAAATGTTGATCTATGAGATTGATTCATAAAGTAAACATCACACACCATTTGCTGGGAGACAGACTCCTCTATCTCAGGTATTTGCGTGCTGATGACACTGACCACACCTGTAGATGGACATAAAGGACCAGTGAGAGAAAAACAATGCCATAGAAAGCGCCTCTTGTCCTCACACAGGGTATGACAGAGAATACGCGTCAAAATACAACAGCGAACACAACAGTACATACAATATAACCGTGTATAATGGTGTACAATGACAATAATTGTACAATGCAATCGCACTCAGTGAAAGTAAAAACTTGTGAACATCATGCACTCTGCTCCAGGGTTTGCTGGTGGCCCTGTAGCCCTGGTCCACCTGAAAACTGGCCGGGCTGCCAGCTTTTACCAGTAGAACTGTGGTCCATCACGTGCAATCTTGTTTTGTTTTGTTTTTTAATTGCGTACGAGTTGTAATCTATTGTTTAGAAATAAGTTACTCTTGTCTAACAATCCACTGACTCACCCTGCTTATTCTGACAGAGACTGATGTCATTATTTACTGTCACTGCAGAATCTAATGGTATCCATCTGCCCGAGCACGTCTGCCTGATTGTAAAACTTCTCAGTCCTTGGGTGAAACCCTCGCAGTGTAAGTACGTGTAGCTGCAGGAATGAAATGATCGCAGCATTATGTAGGGCTTGGGTTAGAAGAGAAGAGCAAAAACGCGTTATATGTTTATACGCTATACGTTTATACGTTATACGTACATACGTTTATACGTTATACGTTTCGTCTATTCTCATATGAGTCAATTCTCAATGGTGCAGTGTGACCTGGGAATGTAGGTTACTTATTGGGTATTTTATGTTGTTTTCCTATGCTATATTGAACCTAATCACAAAAAAAATGTTCAACAATGTTTTTATACATTTTTGAATTGCGATTAGGTATAATATCGCAGAGGTCATCGCATGGGAAAGACGACATAAAATACACACTGAGACGCTATAGGATCCATGAGATGACGCCTCATTTGTCAAAAATTCATTTATTACACACGTGGTCACAACGTGATGCTGCTTACATACAAATCTACCTACATATGTAGATACTTAAATTATTATAGGTTACAAAACCACCCAACCATTAAAGGTTTATATGTCAGTACATAATATCATATAGTATATGCAACAAGTTGTAATGTATAGACATTTAGATCGACTAAATGTTAGCGCATTGTAAGCAAGGCTAATACACTAATAATATTGCTCAAGCATAAGCTGTCTGTCATGTGATTATTGTCGTCACGCTTGACCTTGTATAAATACTGCATGTTGTTGTTTGTAAATCAGTTGTGGACAAATTCATGATTGAAACCACACTCCTCTACTCTTCACGAACCCGTAACACTTGGACCTCACACACGCGAGGAGGAATACAGCCAAGTTATCAGAACTTTACCTAAACATTATTAGAACCTCATGTTGCGCACGATCAGAAATGGTGAGCGTATTAACAGCTGTCTTTACTTCTGCTGTGAGTTGAGTATTGACACACTTCTTGAGCAGATCAATGCGCATGCAACTAGTGACAGAACGCTCCTCTCGTATTGGGACAAAACAGTTTGTAACATGAATTATGTTATCAGGTGAGTTCTTGTGGCGTATCAGGGCGAGCCTGATGCGCCACAAGAACGAATCATGATATGATAATTCATGTTGCACAACAAACCCGGTTTTGTATTTGTATTTATCATTCTTTTCTAAACAATTACAACACTGTTGTAAAAAAATGTGAAAACTTAGTCCGGGTTATCGGGTACTTCTGGATCATGATAACCAATGAAATTACACGAAAAAGAATGATAAAACCTTATTCTATGCATGATCAGTTGGATTTTAAATTTGGAAGAAATGTATAGTAAGTTTGTAAAAAAGAAAAATTGAAAGTTGAAAAGATGAGATGAAAAACTTACTGTGAGAAATAAAAATAAAGTTATATATCTATTGGGAATAAACTGTGGCAAGGGAAGACAATTATACGTAAAATGCGCTCTCATAGTGGTTTATCAGGTTTAGTACATGATGGAGCATAGAACCTTATCGGTTTGGGCATTTTCATCATTCCAGGATATTATCAGTCCTCACCTTCGAATTGAAAATTTCACAACCGATTGTTAAGTACAGACGGGATTGCTTAAGCGAGGGGCACATTCCACCGCAAAAAACGCATTGAAAACGTGAGGATCCGTGAGTGTACGTTTTTTCAAGCCCGTGCGGTGGCCGCAGAAGAAGTTCGGCTCTTCGACGACCACCCTACGTCATGGTCTGACCGTAAGGAGGCAGTGCGGTGACCGTACGCAAATCCTCCTATAATCACAGCGGATTTAGCCGCACGTTGTCGGTACAGACACATTACTGGGACCGTGCGTTGCCTGTACCATGAACGTGCGGATCCCGTTTGTAGTCGCACGGTGCGTAGGACGTAAGTTATACGCGAGTACATCGCACGTTCTATGCAAGTTGAGGGCACGGCCACCTCAATGAAAAACACTCCCTGTGCGGACGCACTCACAACGCACGGAGCCCGTGCGAATGTGCCCACATCTGTACTTTTGTCAATACGTGCGGAAAACGCTGTAGACGCCGCACCCCTCAACACACCTTGCGGCGACCACCGCCGCAAGGTGGAATGTGCCCCTCGCTTTAATTGCATAACCTCCGTGCACACACATTTTATGCCATTAAGCAGTGTTATGCAATTATCAGATATGCAAATAAGTGATATCGTTTGTATTCCTATTCCTGTTGATAGGTTACGGTGAAGGTTTTATCTCTGGTTGGAGACTGCCCTATCGACGGAGAAGACAGTTTCTTGGGCAAATATGCTGCAAGTTGTGATACACAGCAAGTGATCGGCCATTACAATGACTTTTGTTGATACATCATGACGCATAAGAAATCACAATGCAGTTCACATAGATTTGTCAATGGCTTGTCTTAAAAAGTCTCAGCCGAGGATAGAACATGCAATAAAATAGACCCAAGTCTGCCGCCCTTTGGAGGGCACTTCTTTCTTAACACAAAACTCCCACCAATGAATAGACGAAACGTATAAACGTATAACGTATAAACGTATAACGTATAAATGTATAATGTAGAAACGTGAACGTATAAAACGTAGAGATACATTGAGATATTGTTGGAATTATTGACTCGGATGTCAGAGGGAATAATCCTGTAATGTCAATGTCAAACCTTGGAGAGCGCAACCATTGAGTAATGGCTGATGCTGTGACTGATAAAGTTGAACAGAACCTCGGTTCACATACAGTGTTGCTGTTTTTACAAGGCAAATCTGGAGCCCGATAACCAATCAGGGAAATACATGCACACGAATGATGAACTTTCTGCTCACTGCTCATACACTTGGATGTAGTTACAGTCACTATGAGGGACAACCTCCAATTTAGACCACCTCTATAATGAGACCACTTTTCTTGGTCGCCAATCCTTCAATATGATTCGATGGGAACCTCCATATAAAGACCGCCTCTCCATTGGGCCGTTGTAAGTTCCACTGTAAACCAAAACAAAACTCGCAGTGGACTGTATCTCTCTCTCTGTGTGTGTGTGTGTGTGTGTGTGTGTGTGTGTGTGTGTGTGTGACTGTGTGTGTGTGTGTGTGTGTGTGTGTGTGTGTGTGTGTGTGTGTGTGTGTGTGTGTGTGTGTGTGTGTGTGTGTGTGTGTGTGTGTGTGTGTGTGTGTGTGTGTGTGTGTGTGTGTGTGTGTGTGTGTGTGTGTGTGTGTGTGTGTGTGTGTGTGTGTGTGTCTGTGTGTGTGTGTGTGTGTGTGTGTGTGTGTGTGTGTGTGTGTGTGTGTGTGTGTGTGTGTGTGTGTGTGTGTGTGTGTCTGTGTGTGTGTGTGTGTGTGTGTGTGTGTGTGTGTGTGTGTGTGTGTGTGTGTGTGTGTGTGTGTGTGTGTGTCTTTGTGTGTCTTTGTGTGTGTGTCTGTGTGCGTATGGCGTAACGTTGTGCGTATCGCTTTACGTTGTGCGTATCGTGTTACGTTCCATCAGCACGTTCCTGCCCGCCTCGTGTGTACAGACAGCCAGCAAAAAAGGGAGATCTATCGATAATGAAAAAAAAGAGCAAATCTTACATTCAGTTCGGGGCCTAATTATTCCTCAATTGGACGCTTTTGGTTCCTCTCTAACAATACTAAAAATAACGATCATTTTCATCCCAGCAGAATACTATTGGTAACGTATATCGTAACGATCGATTCGGTATATTCAAATACTATTGTCGTTCTTTCATTCTTTTTCATGTAATTTCATTGGTTATCATGATCCAGAAGTACCCAATAACCCGGAGAGGGTTATCACGCCTCAAAGAGGGGTGATACCATGGTTATCATGCTTGTACTCAGCCGGACTTTTTTTCACATTTTTTTTTAAAAAAAACAGTGTTGTAATTGTTCAGAAAAGAATGATAAATACAAAACCGGGTTCGTTGTGTGGCATGAATTATTCTATCAGGATTCGTTCTTGTGGTGCATCAGGCTCGCCGTGATATGCCCCAAGAACTCACCTTATACAATAATTCATGTTACAAACTGAGCCGGTTTTGTCTCTGTATAAAGCACGCGACATCGCCATTGATTGTCTGCTACACAAATGTCACTGCTCATTTATAACCTTGTATTGGTGCTTCTCTCCTCAGTTCTTAGTGTGTGTGTTGTATAGGTAATATTGAAAACAGGCAGCCTGTTCTGTCATTTAAACGAATAACGTGTAAACGTATGAACGTATAAGTATAAACGTTTAACGTATAAACGTTTAACGTATAAAGTTCTGTCATTTATGTTGGTCATGTTCTGAGGATGACTGCCAAGTTGAAAATATTCCATTGAACTCTGACTGAATCATTAAAGATGTTGGTTCTGTCGTTTATAACACGGTGATACATGAGCTCTAGAGGTCCTGATTGGCTTTCAAAAGATTTCCAATTGTCTCTCAATAATAAATAGAAGTGCAAAGTGATATTGTAAAGAACAACATTAAATGGAGTAGTACAAATACCGTCGGGAATGAACAGGTTTATTATAAAGAATGTGATTTATCCAGCTACTTGAGTGGTTCAAAACAGGGCAGAAAAAACTTATTGAAGTGTTACCGCTGCCCATACGGTGATAACCACAGAAATTGAGTGAGTGATTTTATCATTTTTATCTGAAGCTGAAGAAATATATTGATCCCAAAAGCTGCTCTGAATTTTGTTGAACAAAAATTTAGCTTTTCTAAAGGCAATGATATTTATTATTTAGTTATTCGTATTTAGTTTTCTTCATGTCAAAACACCCACGTAGAATACAGCTCCCTTGTCTATGCAATAGCACATCTTAGACTGACTCTAACAGCCTGGTGTTTAAAATCATAATATCTCTCGCTAGGCTGAGACATTTAGACTGTGTGTGTGTTTCTGAGTGCAATGATCGCAAGCTTCAATACTCTTTTTAAATGATATTCTTGGCCTTGACAAAGGCTAGTACAAATTGAACACTACATTATTTGAAAAAAGGAATTGACAGAACTCTGGCCAATGCACACGAGTCATCGTCAGACTGTTTGATATGGCGATCCATGTTGTCTGTGCTAATCACAAATATAGTTTATCCTCTGGACCATTGCAGTAGCAAAGACTTAGAATGACCAACTTGGGATATTTCATCACTGGGGCGGCCATTTTTACAATGTGCCATAAAGTGGGGTGTGTGAGAATCTGTCTGGAAAATAACGTATAAACGTATAAACGTAATTCGTGTAAACGTATAAAATCTGTCTGAATTTGATCCCCAAACAACCCAAATCAACGAAACAAACGGTATTGTGTACATGGACGTGACACTGAGACGGCCAAGGTCACTTGTCAGTTGCTCTGTCATTTAGTGGAACATCCGATGCAGGCCACCGCTATATATACCCCACCTCTATACTGTGATGTTCCCAAACCTTCACACTGAGTCACAAAACTCCCTGGGGTGATGTGCACCACCCTCTGGTGGGTATTATTAGACTATATCACTCTATGGACCAAACTCAAGCTTGAGTGATAGCATTACTACAAAACTCAAGTGGCTGCCCTTGCAGCATAGATGCGCACTGTATAGTCTGTCTATGTGTTATACGATTAAGAATAATCTTGTCAATATTTCCTTCCCATCCACTGTACAGTTGTCAAACAGATCTGATGTAGAATAGGGTTAAAATTCTCCGCTCCGACGCATACAAATATAGTTTCTTTTGTAGTACCATCGTAATCGGCGGTAATGGCCGAGTCTCAGATAGGCAATCTCTTGGCCGGGACTTTGAGGTAAACAGATTGGCTGAGCTCACAGGTCTGGCGAGTTCTTGTTTGTTATGATGTTTGCACGGAAAAACGATGTCTTTTGAGGGGCTCATTTAGCAAAAATGTGATTGCTGATTCGCCATAAATCGTGAGCGTGAATTGTGAACTGTCCGTAATTAAGTGTGTGAGTGGACCTATTCAATTACGATTCATGTGGATTGGTGAAAGACAATGAAATGTATTGGTGACTGGTGATTTAGGATAAAAAAATGTTGGTGAATGGATTTTTATCAAGGCTCTATACCCTTTTGGTAAAACCTTCAATGGTGTGACTTGGACATTTGTAGCTCAGAACGTTTTGTGTAGTGAGAACCATTGAACATGGCTGTAAAAAACAATTGTGGTGCTTTTTGATGAAGTACATTTTTGTAAAAACAAAAATTGAAAATAAGCTCTGTAAGAAGAGCACAGCTTGAGTGAGGTGAGAATAAGAGTGATTGTGAATGTTGCATTATAGTCCCATTTCGTATCCCATGATACATCGGTCCCCTAGGATTTGTATGTCAAAATGTATTTTTGTGTTGATTTGGGGCTCAAATTCAGCAAATCTGGCGGGAGACACATTTTCACTCCCCACTTTATGGCACATTGTAAAAATGGCCGCCTCAGTGATGAAAGTATCCCAAGTTGGTCCATTCTAAGTCTTTGCTACTGCCACAGTGTAGTGTATAAACTCTATTTCTGATTAGCACAGACAGCATGGATTGTCAATGAATGTAAACTTCTAGCTTCCTTAATTCGTGATTTCATACAAGAATTTGAAAGCCACCTTCAGGAACCAAACTGTCATATTATCCCAACCACTTCATTGGCCACTTCAAAAGCAGCAATAATGCTGACAGATTTTGGAAGCTTTCGACCAATCAAATCACAAAATAAGTTCAGCCATCAATCAAACAAAACTGTATATAATCTGTGCAAGGATATTCAGAGAAATACGGTGCACGTTATTATTTGGTTGGTTGACGTTTGATAGCATATTGGCCGCATTCCTGTATGAAAACATGGGTTGTGAGGAGCAAAAAGCGAGAGGTTTAACTTGGAGCCGCTCCATCATAGACCGTGCCAAGAGCACCTTGAAGACATTGACCGCCTCATCCCATACTATGACGGATGCTGGCAGCCCCGCGGCTGGCGGCAGCAGATAACCACCCGATCAATATCACCAATCACAGCCGTGCTCACAGCGAAAAAACAACCTCCTACCAATGAATAAAACATAACGCGTAACCACAGAATGTAAGCTTCTTCTATTGGGTTCCATTATGTAAACATACTGAAATTATATAGATACCTATGAGAACCAGTCATTTTTGTCTTTGGCAAGACTTTCGCTCTTGTCGGATTTGGCGATCGTGGCGGTCATGTGACCCAGTGAGAGGATCATTTCATTAGGCCCGACGAAGCTCTTGCGACAAGAGCGAAAGTCTTGCCAAAGACAAAAATGACTGGTTCTTATAGGTATCTATATAATTTCAGTATAACGCATAACGTACAAACGTACAAACGTACAAACGTATAAACGTATAAACGTATAAACTATAAACGTATAACGTAAACCATTCTTTTTGCCCACATGGCCCAATCACACGACGCGTCCTTTAGCACAGTCCCTTGCCCAGTAGCTGACGTGATGTAGGTGGTGAGATTATAGCATTTGGCGGGTATAAAAAGCAGCAATAGCGCTGTTATACGTGATGTAGTGCCCAATGCGGAGACGGGCTGTTGTTTTTAATCCACTGTCGTTAAGCGGCGTGGCTGCTGTAGGTCTGTTGTAAATCTTACAACGTGTAAATCCCAGGCAGAGCTGAAAAATGCATCTCTCCATTTGAAACTTGAAAATGATATGCAAACGTGTGAGAAAAAAGGGCTGACAGGTCATGGCCTTGGTCTGGATCAACCAGACCTTACCCTGAATGGGGAAACTATATATTAGTCTCCGTCAATACTTGTCCCAGCATGGAGCGTAACGTGAAAAGTCACGTGGTTTGGTTTGTTGTCGTGTAAATAGGAATAGTATTTGCCTGTGTTGTCCATATATACAGTAGAGAGAGAATAGAAATGTTGGTGGTGAAAATAAGCTATGTCTATACATATAAAGTATTGTAGTAACTTAGTATACAGCATATGGATTCATGTTATTTTCTCTATTTTCACGAAACATGTAAATAAATAAAGATATGTAAAGTTTTGATCGTTTTTGGGAATAATTATTAACAGCAAAAGAATGAAAGTAGAGAAAATAATATGTCTATACAGTGGTAGGAGCTTGCCACATAGAGAATAGAGAGAGCTGCCAATAAGCGCGATCCATCACGTTGCCGCGGCGACCACTATGGGTGGTCATTTCCTCGAGCTGACCCCCAGAAGAATGATGTATGGATGGACATTATCCCCAAACAGAGAACACGTGCAACGTAAAAACGTATAAACTTACAACATATAACGTATAAACGTATAAGTATAATGTGTATGGACGGCACAGTGATATTACATTACCCCCAAACACAGAACACGTCAGCCACTCAAACACAGAACACACACTGACTGCAGTATCAGAGCATGGCATTTGTATAACTCGGTGATCAGACTCGATCAGTGGTTTGCATTTATTATGCATTTTAGTGAATTTTACACGGTTTTCTCTCTTTTTTCTCTCTTTACCCGAGTAGTGTTCTTGCCCCAAAATCCCTGGACTCCATTATCATCAGAGTCATCGTCACAGCTTTACAGGCAGACATATAGACATGATTCGAAACCCTTATATTGGTGGAAGTTGGTTAAAAATCGAGCTAATCAGAAGCCTCACTGCCACACTAATGATACACGATAGTCTAGAGCAGTGCACACCATCGCGTATGTTTTTTAAAAAATATTTACCATCCAAACAAGTACCAAATAATATTACTACTTTGAACACGATAGCTTTCCCGGTGCCAAAGTGTAAAAAGAAAATTTCTATTAAGATCTAATGTAAATAAACATGTTCAAATCGCATATTATCGCCACCTACGGGATGTGTGTGCACACGTTATTTGATAACAAAATGTATAATAGATCATGTAATTTTAATGAACCATAAAAATTGTGTTTATCTTACGAAAATACAAATAAGTAGCTTCCTTTTGAAATCTTAAACGCTATTGTTGGTTCATTAAAAGCTGTGCTACGATGGTTTAAACAAAAAAACATACGGGATGGGTGTGCACTGCTCTAATGATACGCCTCATGTAAACCAGTGATTACAGGAGATCACTTTCTGCCACATAATTAGCCTATTGGCTGCGCGGTCAAAATGATCGTTTATTTCAGCGGTTTGTGGCTGGTCGTCTTGTTGGTGATTATGACGTTGATCCACTGACAGCTACATTATCGTAAAAGCACCTATTTAAATAACATCTCGCTGAAGAACTTCCGACCGCTATAGTTCTGCTAATATGTTTATATGTTTATAATTGTTTATCATTTTGATTTGACACATTGGTAGCCTCTTTCTGCCAATGCGCACACTTTCATTTCAATATTTCCCTTTATTTATACTCTTCACTTTTTATGCAATAGTTCTATTTCTTCTCTTAACAAAACCTGCATGGCTATAGTTCGCAAATCATAATCGCATATTTCATATTTGTACTTGTTTTAAAGTCATATTGTATTGTATATAAGATTAGCAGTACTATGGTAGAGAATTTATGCTGTATGGATGCGTTTTTAAAGCAGATGCTTCTTAGTTGTTGAAGGAGAATGATCTTATGAAGTTGAAAGAATAAAGCTATCATATTTTATGCTCATCCGTATTATTGCTAGCACGTTTACATATTGGTCGTTCACATATTTTTCGCGATACAAGAAAAACAGAGTTTACTCATTTCTGAATCCTACCACAGTAATAATGTATAGTTATCCAGAATTTATGTTTTTCAACCTATATGTGGACATACAATACGAATCTTTGACTATTATACCTTTGTTATTTACATGTTTATTTTTATTACGGGAATTTTCCTTGTCAACTTTAATGCAGAAAAATGAGTATTCGATTTTTTAACGTTATTTATATTATTTTCATTATGAATGCAAGATTTTACGAGGAGCATATAAGTTGTGTTGGTCTTGAGTCAAGAAACTTAAACCATGTTATTTTGCTCTCATTGCTTATTTAGGCTTCAATAATTCTATAGTAATGTTTATAAATATGAATAGCATAGAATGATTGGCTATAATCAGCGGTAATCAAATTTAAAATTTCGTATAGATTAATCAGAAATGCAGCGCTCCCTAGCTAGACTAGAATCACGCGTGTTGTGCAAAACGTAAACAAAAGACGCCATGACGTTTGGTGAAATATTGTCGATTCAGGAATATTTTCTCCTTGCCTACAGTTATAAGGAAGCTTTTGTTACTTAGTTTGTAGGGACATGTTAGTTTGTGACATACAGTTTTAGCAGGAATAGCAACGGGTGCTGGTTGTTGGACATGAAAAGCAAAAACATAATATTTCTTGTATACCGAAATATACGTGAACGGCCAGCATTGCAACTTCATTGGCAATAATGGTAAATGCTGGCTGTAAACTGCCGTGTGTTATCTGTGTGCTGAGATAGGCAGTAAATAAGCGAGCGCCACCGGTGTGTTTTATCTGTGTTGAGAGCTTGTGAAATTTGTACATTCCTGCTAAAAGTCTCCCACGAAAGTGATGGAAAAAAACTAATGGACAAATCAAAGAATGACAACATACAATACACATATACATTTAAGCAGAGTCTGCAAATAGCATGGAAACTTCATTGGCAATAATGGTTATTGTAAAGGCCGAGCCCCGCCGTGTTATCTGTGTGGGGCTGAGATAGGCAGAGAGCTCTGTTATCAGTGTTCTGCTCACCCTGCTACTCACCTGAACATGTAATAGCTCCACAGCCGCTCAGTACATATACATGCACACGCCGCGCTGCAGTAGCTCACACGAGAGCTCGGATATCATAATTGTAGTGCATTACAAGATTAGCAGAGTACTATAGGGTAGAGAATTTATGCTGTATGGATGTGTTTTTAAAGCAAGATGCGTCTTAGTTGTTGAAGAAGAATGATCTCATGACGTTGAAAGAATAAAGCTATCATATTTTATGTTCATGCGTGTTATTGGCAGCACGTTTACATGTGTATGGTGTTGACCAAGACTGAGGCAGACGAGTGTTATCTATGTTGAGAGCGGACATGGATGCTTGGATATCATTAACATCAACGGCTAATGGCAGTATCACTAGTGTGTGTGTTTTAGTTTTTGACCAGCCTCATTGTTGTGATGTTAGCATTGAGATATCATATTATTATGGGGGTTGTGACGTCACTGTTTCCATGTGAAACGTGCAACTATAACGTATAAACGTATAACGTGTAAACGTATAACGTGTGAAACGTGTGAAACGTACAACCAGGTGGAGGTATAACGCTCCAGTAGTGCCAGTCACAGATGATTCTCTCATGTTAGCTGAAAATACTCAATTCTCATTGGCTGAGGGGAGGGACACAAAAATTGGATATTCCCGCGGTACAAGGTTCAAGACCTGAAATCATAAATAGACACAGGAGAACAAGGTGAGTATACGCGCGGGGAAAACAGCTCAATGTAACAGAACTAATGTAAATGGACATGTGGTGGGTTGTAGTCCTTACTCTCACCACTTTTCACTTTACACCAGACCATTGGCTCACTGATCATTCTCATACGCATCCTATCAGTGACAGTGAGTATAATAACCTTCAGAAGCGTGTTTGTTGTGGTTCTTACCACCGGCTCAAGGCAGCAGTTCTAGATCAGGACAGGAAATCCGATACCTCCTCAGTAATTGGGCAGCTTTTTACACACAATTTACACATACATTGGATATAGAGTTGGAAATGGATAACAAATTACACTTGATTTTACTCTCACTGTTCTTCAAACCACCAAACCACCGATTGCATTTGGAATTAGGAATTGGAATAGTTTTTGACCGAAGCATGTAATGATAGAATCGTGACATGTTGAGTTGATTTTTAAACTGTGCTTTATCTTCACTGGATAGCGCAATGAAGATATCGTGTTGTGAAGGTCTCTGTGGAGATGAAAAGTAAATGAAATTATATAAAAAGAAGAGGTTTACGTATATTGTGGTTACAAACAGTGGTAAGGAGGAAAGGCATTTCTACATAACATCAGTGGATAATTAGTGAGTACAATTTCCTGTTTTTTTTTTTTTTTTTTTTTTTTAATATTGTCTGTCTACTATGGATCGTTCATACACACCAACAGAAGGCTACTGGTGCATGAGATAGCCGAGTATCAGCTACCGCCAATATGCCGTAATCTAGGTAATCTAGGTGCGTGCCCGTGTTATCTACGTCCTACGTGATTAACGTTTGACGTCCAGCTACACGTCTGGCGTTTACCATGTGTGTGCATGAGATATCAGTGCATACAGTAATCTGCCAGAACACTTGCCATAGACGCGTGTTATCACTTGTGTGTGCTGATATCAGCTGCCTGCATGACCGTAATGTCTGCCAATACCCAGACTCATACACCTCTTATGTCCACGCATCCCCGCCGGCTAGAATGGGCTCTAGAAATCACTGATTTCACCCAAATTGAGCGTCATCTTTATCAGTGTTTGGCGATTTTAGGAGTACGAGAAACACCCCTGTCTCATGTGACAGTTCTCAGTGCCACAATCCGCTATAGCAGCCAATCACAGCAGCTCGTTTGCTTACACATCATGAATGGGGATTCCCCAGATCAATGGCTGATTACGTCGAACGCAGTCTATTGCTCTAAGTGCTTACGTCACACGTCACACAGACAGGTACGTCACACGTCACACGTACACAACATCACCCAGTTCGCTTTCCTCTAGGAATGAAAAGTTTGAATCCTGAAACAATCGTAGCATTTGTAGCATTTCCCATGCTCCTCAATTCTCCGCGTGAAAGAGAAACGTTATCGATTCCTGCTCGGAATAAAAGACAAACTATAGAAATGGCCGCCGCGGCGGTGTCGATATTTGGTTTACTTCTCGCCGCCGCCGCCGAGCGTCTGTAGTTTTACCACATTCCCAATGACAGGCCACCAATGAAATTGACCGAGACCGAATCTGCCAGAGATTGAGGCTGATCAGTGAACCTCTATTGGGAAACCACTTTTCCCCAAATCTTTGTAAAGCAAATAAGCAAACCTACCCCTAGCGGGTTGCACACTGCTCCGTGGCACCTACACGTTAATTAGGTACAGGTCATTGGGTTGATTGTGAGTGATTAGCATTGTGCGCTGAATGTGCCATAGATTGAGGCTGCAGGGAGCGGCCACTTTTCCAAAATCTGAAATGTAAATCTAATGTAAAGCTAAATGAGGCTCTCTATTGAGACCACCTCTATAATAAGACCATCTCAATAATAAGACCACTTTTCACGCTCCTAAACGTTCATAAGGCTACCGAAATGAACGTAAACGTAAATGTGGTGGTTTATAGACTTGATCCTAGTCTTGCTCTTACGGCTTTACAATTTACGCCAGGTCATTGGCCCATTTATTGATCTTCAATTGATCTTTTTCTCATATGCTTGCGGAATGAACCTCTGTTTAGAGACCACCTCTCTATTGAGACCACCTGACACTGGTCCCACAGGTGGTCCTAACAGACAGGCTGTACTGTATGTAGCTGGTTGCTGGGTGATTGTACCCATTGCAATATAGTGCATTGATTAATTAATAGCACAGATGAGCAGCATGGGGACAAATAAAGCAAGCTATTAGTACACCGTATCTACGTCCTACGTGATTAGCGGTTAACGCCCAGGTACATAGTACTACATACGTTATACGTATGGCGTTTACCATGTGCGCTCACCGTTTCATTGTGCTTCCCAGCGGTGGTGGGTGTTGAGCAAACTCATCCCTACACACTGCTCCGTAGCACCTACACGTTAATTAGGTACAGGTCATTGGGTGGAAAGAGTGAGCCAGTGATTTGCAACGGCAGCGCATTCAGTGCACCACGCAATGCTAGTTTGTGAAAAAAATCAATCGATGATCAATAAGTGATCCAATGACCTGGTGTAAAATGTAAAGTGGTGAGATATGTAAAGCGGCACATTAACATTTGCTGTGTATTGATTGATCCACAAGCAACAAATATGATCACCTCTCTATCGAGACCACCCCTGTAATGGGGACAATTTTCATGCTCCTAAATGTTCATAGCTGATTACGTCAAACGATGTCTAATGTTTTAAGTGCTTACGTCACACGTCACACAGACAGGTACGTCACACGTCCATAGCCCGATTTTAAATGAACGCCCTCTCTGTATTGCGGGTGTAGGTTGCACCGTATAAGACTGCTGCAGGTGGCGGTCTCTGTTGTAACTCACCACCAATGGCTCCATGAATATTTCAGTGGAACAGATCAATAGTCACAATGGCTGTGAGTTTAAGAAATCCCACACCCCTAATGTATTGGGCGTTAGTTCCCACATCCCCTCATTTTTGGACATAACCAATTTTAATCGACGAGCCATTGAAAAGCAACTTCCTGATTTATCTACTGCAGAATTCAGATGTGGAAGATTGGTGGAAATATTTACATTGGGGTTGCATGGGACTGCGTCATCTTATTCCAATAATGTGAAGTGATAAAGTATATAATCGAGCAAAAATCCAGCCTAAAAATGATTCTACCGCGGTCCATGTGCTATATAATGTGTGCTATATAACATAAGTAATGTGTGTGGTAGTGCGTGTTTGTAAATCCAACGTTCTGTTGATTAGGTATTTGGATCTTTGATAAGGAGTATATGTACTCGAAATTTAGATGCAGTATACCACACACCCTCCCATGGGGTCCATGATTATAGTGAATCATCTTTTCTTTTTGTTCTTTTTATTTGCATACATTTCCCAAATGTGAATGTTTTTTTCATTCTTTATTTAGATTTGGGAGTACCATGGTCAGACACATTAACAGTATCCCCATTGCAATAAGGAGTTAATACCCTGAAATATTTCTGCGTTTGTACGCACGTGTTAAGATTGTTCTATACACCAGTTGTTTTACGCTTACATATATATCTATACACCAGTTTTCGTGTAACTAACTTTTGCATATGCATGAACTTTTTTTCGCTGTCTCATATGAAGTATATAGGTACGATCGAACAAATGGTTACAACAATTTTTACCCGCACGTGGTGCAGTCTCAATCAACCCAAGCTCTGTGATGCTACGGAGTGGCAGGAAGAAATGATAAAGACTGATACTGTTTGTCTATTATTTTCCCAGAATGCAATTGTTTGTAGCTACAAGCACACATCCGGACATATCCTCTCGATCTGTCTGTAAGATTGGAATGTTTGAGTTATTTTCGAATCAGAAGGGTAGTTGATGATACTTCATAAGATGTAAATAGTTTGTTTTGTGTAGTAGATTGTTGCCAGTTACAATTCGTTGCAGTGAACAA
Organism: Streblospio benedicti; assembly: GCA_019095985.1. Taxonomy (NCBI): domain Eukaryota; kingdom Metazoa; phylum Annelida; class Polychaeta; order Spionida; family Spionidae; genus Streblospio; species Streblospio benedicti. The sequence goes on along the minus strand of CM032669.1, from coordinate 59,848,906 downwards.
TGTGTATTTGTATGTAGTTTGAAATTGAAAGTACTATGGGGTGAATACTCAGTATTTCATAATCTATGCTAGTTGAAACCAATGATTGGAAGAAGAAAAAGTTGAAAAGAAGAAAATAAATGAAATAATTGAAAATGAAAGTAGATCGGAATTGTTTAAAGAACAGGGCGTCGCTAGAATAGTTGACTGGTACGGGCAATTAAGATATATACCGAAACGATGTATACTTTACATACTTTTTATGTAATCAGCCACGTAAGACACGCCCTACGTACGTCTTACGTCTTACGTATGACGTGAGGACAAAGATTGCTCGGCGGTCAGCTGTGTGATTTACCGTGGTGTTGTTTGTGGGACTATGTATACTTTACTGATAATCAAGTTCAACTGTTAAACGTGAACTAAAATGTTATAGAAATCTTGATTAAAATCTTGATTAAAAGTACTCAATTATGTAGTCAGCCACAAATAATATCACAGTGTGATTGTACTGTGCATGTGTGTGCTCAATAATATTGATTTCATCATGCAAATTGATTTTATTAATTTGCAGCAGGTATATATATATAGTGATTTTATCATGTTGGCTAAAGTGCATTGAATATCAGTAACAATGTCATAAATGGCCTTGTAGAAAGCACATTTTAATTGACAAACTGCGCAAAACCGAATCACTTTGTTGTCGCCTTGTACCCCATGATTGTGTAAAAAAAGTTTGAACGAAATCGGTTCATTGGTAAACCTAGCTTGTCCAGAGACATTCATAATGAATAGACACAAACGATCACAAGGCTTTCGCTTCAGCTGCTGAAAGCGACCAATAATTGAAGATAACAGTCTGTTGTACTGACCGCGCAGCCTTGACCACTGTCCACCCGCTATTTGTGTAATGACCAGCGGTCAAAGTCAATGACGGCGAATGTAGCCTTTGGTACTCTATAATGAGGGACCACCTCTATAATAAGACCACTTTTCACGCTGCCAAACCACCTTCATGAAGCTGCCAAAATGCTGCATCTCTGTATGGAGACCACCTCTGTATTAGGCCCACCTGGTGGACCCAAAGGTGGTCCTAATACACAGCTTGTGTAGAGCTACGAGAATGTGCCTCATTATAGAGACAACCTCTCCTACTAGACTACAGGTTGTGCTGTAGGTCACGGTTGCTGTACGTGCGACGTACGTGTGACGTACGTGTGACGTACGTGTGACGTACGTGTGACGTGCGTGTGACGTGCGTGTGACGTGCGTGTGACGTGCGTGTGACGTGTCATTGTGGCCGGTGGAGAGACAGACAGAGGCTTTGTGTGTCCCGTCTATTTGTGCACTGACCGGCGGTCAGCGTCGATGTAGCCTTTGTTGTCCGTAATGGGTGAGTCAATAGCGCGGGGCGGTGACGGTTCTCGCACAATGCGACAGTAATTTCTATGGCTGCCAGTGGTTGTGTGCGCCTGGAGGCTTCGGAGACAAAGGATTCTAAAGTGGCAAGTTTGTCCTAAAGACGGAGGAAGTGTATTCCATAATTTGGGTGGTGCTATTGTAAAGGAAGCTTTGGTTCTTGGTTTAAATTCCTTCCGGTAGCATGTTTTTTTGATGACCGCAGTAATCTATGTCTTTGTCCTTTTGTTTGCTACGAAATCCCAAGAAACAAATTATTTTAATAATATATTTTCATTTACATCTGTTTTCTACCACTGTATTGACATAGCTGAAGACACAGCTTCCATTTTCCTATGTCAAGTGGCCGTGACGGGACTCAAACTGACGACCCCAAGGTTGTGAGACCAGAATGATCTCAAGCAGCGGGCTGTTAAAAGTCTAAAGTCTCAATAAGAATGATTAAACAATGAAATACATGTAGTGTTAATTTTGCATGTCTTTAGATTCTGCAGCAGAAACGATTACTCACTGCTGGAGTGATGTAGTGTCATTGGAGTGTACTCTATCGTGGCATTATAGCTGATACTCTACTGCGGGGAACTTGACAACATGCAGTGTCCAATTGTGGACATAACGCATAATGCATAACGTATAAACGTATAGCGTATGGTTGTGACAAATCTCAGTACTCCCACAGAGAGCTGTTTGTTTCATTGTTCTTGAGCATGGTTTTTGTTTTGTGTTTTGTGAGGAAAGGGCCTAGTTTATTTACGTGTTGTGTGGTGTTCAGTATTCCATGTAGCGTGTATTACACTGCCACTGTGTACACAGCAGATCCTGCCTGCTCGCTGTAGATCAATCCCCCGTTTTGTCCCGTCAATATCACAAGCTGCAGCTCAATATCTAGTCCGTGTAACACCGTGATCTTGTTTCAGTGTCAGGTCTTAGGATCCAGGATCTAATCAATTTGAATATATAGTATCATACTCATACACACTATAACAGGTTGTTTCTATGCAGACTATATTGTATCTTGTATTCAACTGTCTTAGATTTCAAATCATCATGTCAGAGAGTGACAGCCTTTGTATTTCATTGCTAAGGAGGGGCTAAAACTAAGAGATTTTGAGCTGTGTTCTATACACTATTGATGACAATGACCTGGTGTACAAAGAGTTGGGAACTTGTGGAGGATTTATGTTTATGTGAGAAAACTCTAACTGTTGATCTCCTCTGGTCTTGATTTTAAGTCTGAACACAGCAAACCCATGATCGTGTTCTGTGCACAGGGCCGCCGAGTAGTACAGACAGGTCGAGTATTCATACAGATTTCCCACCCAAAATACCAAAATACTAATTCTACCTTCAAAATACAGATTTTCCCCACTTTGTGTATTTTTCATTAATAATTACTTTTTATGTAGTACAAGCACAGGAACTGCATCCCAACATAGATATGTGTGCTTGTGACAGGTTGTTAAAAGACCTGAATATCGGTTATACATGTATTACATAAGAAATACATACATATCAGCTCTGCGCTTATGGATTTCTTTTTCCACTCAGTATATGAGGTTGTGCTGCACAGTGCACGCTGCACTTATTGAGGGGAGGATTTGACGCTATTTTTAAACATGTCCGGTGTTCAACTGGTAGTATCAATGTGATCAGTGTTGACACGTCTTGCGTACGTCTTACGTCTTACGTATGACGTACGACGTATGACGGGGGAAGAAAGAGGCCATTGTCAGTATGCGGCTAGTTTAAGTCGCCATCAGTTTGCACATCTGGTCCGCGATGCTGATAATAGTGCATTGGTACTTAGAACTTTTAGAAAAATTTGGTACATAAGTAAATGAAATGTTACCTTTGTGAGCTCTTACTACCAAACAACCTAGATAACGGAGGTCATCAAATAGCTTAGTGCTCAAGAACCTAATGGTGATAGAGCCTTTAAAACAGCAGCACCCTAAATCATGGACTTCCTCTGTCCATAAACCAACACTCTTACCATTTGACCATTTGAACCCAATTAAACCCACTTAAGGAGGCGTACAAGCCCCACACATGAACAGAAAATGAAGAAAAAAAGGTTTTAATTGATAAGAACTGAAAGAATGAAAGTAAACATTTGAGAATCTGAATAGTGTTTTTCATAGACTTTGCGCCACAGCACTATTCTTGTACAGTATTGTATTGTGCTGCTGCTGTTTAACAAGACTCACCCAGCTCCATCATCCCGGGGAACGACAAACGTCACACGCACGTCACTCGCACGTCACTCACACGTCATACGTACCGTTCTCCGGCGGGTGACAAACAACCAGATTTATATTCATTTTAAGTATGAAGACAATCTTCATGTTGTAAGCGCTGTTATGTTTTGTACTTGTAAAGAAGGGCCAAGTGAGATTATGGCCGGCTCTGTATCAGTCTTACCAAGTCACAGTTAGTATAGCACGTTAATGGTTAAGAAACGGTTCAAGTGTAAATGTGCGGTAGATGATTTTCAACATACTTTTCAGATGTGCATTTAAATGCATGTAATGATAGACTTTGTGATGACCAATCACTGCATGTATATGAAATAAACCTCACTAGGCCGGTCTAAGGTGATATTCTAAATTGTAATATAAACAACAATGTTAATTGGCATTCAAGTGTAAATGTGCGGTAGATGATTTTCAACATACTTTTCAAATGTGCATTTAAATGCATGTAATGCTAGACTTTGTGATGACCAATCACTGCATGCTGGCACTGTATGTATATGAAATAAACCTCACTAAGGTTATATTCTAAATTGTAATATAAACAACAAGGTTAATTGGCATTCATTACCTTTATTTATAACTATTGTACACGTAAAAAGGAAAACAGTAGTTTTAATTGGTGGGTTAAACAATATCCAGGTTCTACTGTATGATAATAATCCTTCCACTCACCACAATACTTCTCTTCATCATTCTAAACATATAGACATTAATTCATCCGCATCGCCATAGCAACCAGATGTACAACAACATGTCCCGACACATCCAGTATCCGCAAATACTGTTAACATTGGCTAAATATTCCCATTAATGCTTTATCATTCATTTAAACTGAACACACTATAGTTTGTAAGTACTACATCACATCTAAAATAATAACCAAAGGCACAGTATTGTTGCTGGTCAAACCGTCCTGTATAGAGCCCACTTACTCCATATATATGGCTGCGCCTGATTTAATAACCGCTCTGATCTGATTTGAGACAGTAGCCCTTGCTTCTCCTTCAGCTCTCCGCCTTCAATCGATGCTGTAATTTGTGCTGTAATTTCCGACCTTTTCTCTAATGGAATTTTCCCCTCTTCGTCCATGTGATTTTGGGGAGCGGCGTGGCCGGCGTAATCTTGTTGGCAGAATACAATATACGGGCGGCCGTAAATATCACCTCCCTAGTCACTGTAAACGTCAGACTGTACAGTTTACGCCAGACGTATGACGTTTACAGTTCGCGTCCACGGATTGGAATCTGTAAGAGTTATCCTATGTAAGGCATCGACCATTTGATCTCAGGGGGGGGGCAGCTATTTTCACCATAGCTTCAATGATTTTTTTCATGAAATTTGACATCTAATTCTTTTTTTCTTAGATTGCTGAACCTCAATTATTTTTTTAATATTGCAAAGATGTGACTGTAAGTGTGACTTGACAATTATTTTTTTTTCTAGCCAAATGAAACATTATTATTTTTTTCACCAATGTTCAGCCTTGCGTTATTTTTTTCAATATTTTGCTGCCCCCCCCCGAGATCAAAAGGTCGATGCCTAACAAATAATCCCAACCCCAGTTGTGGAATGTTTGTTCACCAGCTTTGTGATTCCTGTTGTGCATTGTTAATGCTGAGTATGATTTAGACAGTGTGTACTTTAGCCTAAGAAGTATTGTTTTGTTTTTATTATGAATCAATATCATTTGTATTTTAATTTCCGAAGAGATATGTACATTTTATTTAATAAGTTTGTAAACATTGAAAAGGTCTCTACGGAGACGAAAAGCTTTTCGTGCAATAAAATGAATTTTACATTTTATATATTAGGAGTCGAATGTGGTAGGGAGAGAGAATTAGACGTAAAATAAAATCACATTACAATAAATCACGATGTTGGGAAGAGTTTACAGATGAAGTAACACACATAGATGTGGGCCAGCAGGGCACTGCCGCGTTACAAGTGGACATGGAGATTCAGTGACATTGGTATATGAGTTCGATTCCACGGCCTTTCAAATACCTTTACTGTCTCTGCCGGGTTACAGAAAGATTCAGTGACATGAGTTCGATTTTACGGCCGCCTTTACTGTCGTGGCTGGCATTTCCTTACAGTGACATAGAGGCTGGCAGGATTGAGGCTGAATATAGTATGATTATATGAATATAGTACCACTGGCGGCGGCAGCAACAGGCAGTCTGTGACAGGGCATCAATCCATACTATCCGAGCCGTGAGGAAGGTTAGCACAAGGTCACCCTAGAGTAATCCCTCCAGGTTCACACGTTCGAAGCCCACCTGATGTTGTAAACAAATGCTGCGTGCCGACATATACGCCGGCAATATGAGCGGCGGACGGGGGGTTATGCATATTGGCTCAGCTCATCTGCACCTGCTGCAAACTCACGGCTACTTCTTGTCATCTTCTCTCCCAGGAGAATAGACGTGAATTCAATGTCACGTCGTACGTAAGGCGTAAGACGTACGTAAGACGTGAATTCACAAGTGAACAAGACTGTCACTATTCACCGTTTTATTGTATTTCCATGACAATGAAACTATATAGTTACCAAGTAACCTAGTTACAACACGTGGTATGCGGTATCATACGTTTAATATACATCTAGTATAGTGCAATATAATACGTTGTACGTGGAACGTACTAGTACTAAACGGCACAAACTCACGGTACTTCTTTTCCTCTTCTCTCAGAGACGTGAATTCACGTTCTATTTCATGTATCCTGTAGCATATCGTCCCATTTTGTAGTTTATGTTGTTCTGTCTGTGCTATTGTTGTATCTTATAAATAAATGTTCGAACATTGCCCCAAAAAAGTTTTTATTTAAGCTTTTCGGCTCTACAGAGACCTATTTAAAATTAAATCATAACATGCATTATATTATATACAGCGGAATAGTCATAGAAAATATATCATAAAGCATATTTATAAACTGCCATTCCATATATGAGTTCCACCGTGTATAATATAATGCATTGTTATGATTAGGGCTCTGTAGAGCCGAAACGCTTCAATAAAAACCTTTTTTGAACATTTTTTGTGATAAGATACAATAATGGCACAGACAGAACAACATAAAATACAAAATGAATTCACAAGCACACGTGGGAAAAACACATTTCAATGATTGATTCTTTGATCATAGCTCGTGGAGAACACGGAAAAAGAGTACAACTAATGTACAAGTTCATATTGCACATTCTGTTTCAGTTTGGTATGGATACTGTAGAAATGTCCAGTGATAGAGGCTCTATATGCGAAATGCCGTATCAGCTCACGAAATGCTATGGAGGGCACAGGCTTTGTGGAGCTTCAATGTGGTCTCATGACAGTTTCTGACAGAAAGAAGAAACGGTCATACTACAGGGGTGGTCTCAATAGAGGGGTGGTCTCAATAGAGGGGTGGTCTCAATAGAGAGGTGGTCTCAATAGAGAGGTGGTCTCAATAGAGAGGTGGTCTCAATAGAGAGGTGGTCTCAATAGAGGGGTGGTCTCAATAGAGAGACGGTCTCAATAGAGAGGCAGTCTCAATAGAGGGGTGGTCTCAATAGAGAGACGGTCTCAATAGAGGGGTGGTCTCAATAGAGAGGTGGTCTCAATAGAGGGGTGGCCTCAATAGAGGGGCTGCCTCAATAGAGAGGTGGCCTCAATAGAGAGACGGTCTCAATAGAGAGGTGGTCTTAAAGGTTATACTTTCGTGGTGTGAGGTTTCCTACTATACAGGTGGTCTCAATAGGGAGGCAGCCTGTATATTCTATATCCGGCCTTGCGTGGGTTGCGCTATTCTCAGCTTTCCCCTTGTAGAGGGCAGAGAGAGCAGCTAATGCATTATAAATAACCCGCACCTGCGCCTCCAGCAGACTACTGCATAAGGTCACAGCCTCATGTGGAGCGTTGAGTCCATGTTGAATATGTATGCGTGTGACGTTTTGCGACATTACGTTGAGAACGTCGTTCAATATATTATGACGTCATATGTCACGTACATACGTTTGTCACATGACTACTGTTTCACAGAACTTGCTTACTTCATGCACCGGTAGTGAATCAGCGCTGGCTGGGCGGGAAATAAAAAGCCATATTTTATGCAAGAACAGATAACAACTTACGTTGCCGAATGAGCAATGAATAAGCACGTTTTGTGTTTTATTACTGTATTTGTCACAGTTTTTTTTTATCGTAAATGTGAGTTTGACCTATGTAATTTGAGGTGGGGAGGTTAAGATTTTATGAAATGCAGCAGTAGCTCATAATGATACAACATGCTCCCGAATATTTCAATTTTGATAAATAGCATTGAAAAAAACAGACTTTTATTGCTTCAGATTCAGAGCAAATGATTCACAGCAAATCATTCAGAGCAAATAAAAAACAAATTCAACATAAATATAAATGTGCTTGTTTATAGTCATGATCCAAGTTTTCCCCTCACGACTTACAATTTACACCAGGTCATTGGCCCACTTATTGATCATCATTTGATCAGTTCTCGCATACTTACATCGGCAGCATATTCAGCGCACAATGCTAATCACTCACACGATCACTCACTCTTTCCACCCAATGACCTGTACTTAATTAACGTGTAGGTGCCACAGAACAGTGTGCAACTGTTTAGAGATGCGTTTGCTCAACACCTAAAACCAGACCCGACCGGGAATCGAACCCACGACGTTGTGGACAATTTGTGTTACATCAGTCTCTATGTCAATTAACCGTATGGACACAGACACCAAACTGTGGCTTGTTTACGTTTTACGATCCCACCGTTCGTTGTCTATTTTTAGCGTTCAATTTCCGGGGCAAAAGTGAGTTTGCGGTAGATTGATGCCCCGTCCTCTCCCCAGCGATCCGTCAGCGCGTGACGTAAGACACGTCCGACGTACGTCTTACGTCTTACGTATGACGTGAGGACAAAGATTGCTCGGCGGTCAGCTGTGTGAGTTACAGTGTTGTTGTTCGTGGGACAACTGTGTTGATTGTGGTGCAGGTGCTGGTTATCTAAAGGGGTATATAGGTAGTTATCTAGAGGGGGTATATAGGTAGCCGCGGCACTGGTAGATATTGATCATACTGCAGACTTGCTTATGATTGTGATGAGAAAATTTGTTGGGTGTTGGCTGTTGGTGTCGGTGAAATAAAATAACACCTGAGAATATTATAAATTAAGGTTTATCATACCACACACCACACTTGGCTTCCCACATAAGAAGTGCCATGAGAATCCAACGATGGCTGGTTAAGTATCAGGTCAGTGACCTGATTAGACCACTAATTAACATGTCAGGTTAACATGAGCATATTGACATAGGCCAGGTCATAACCACACCATAACCAATTATGTATCTAAATCTTTACATTTAATACTGTTACCCCCCTCCCCTTGACCTCAACCTCCCCATGAGCTAGTGTGACAAATCTTAATGCAAAATCTCAATCTCAATGAACTGAAAGGTCAAATTTCAATTCTCAATGAAATAAAAACATCTCAACTCTCACTAAGTTATATATACCGCGCTCTATCAGTACTATGTATATATTATATCTATGTATATGTATATTGTTTTATATGGACTCTAATGCATGTATTGATCATATATGTATGCTAAGTCTGAAATAGATAAAAAAAACTTCAAATAAACCAACAGCACAGACACCACCAGCTACATGTTACACAACGCACCTGGTTTTGTATTTATCATTCTTTTCTAAACAATTACAACACGTTTGAAAGGATTTATGATTTAATGGACTATTATTATATGAAATTAAGTCATTTACGACTCCAATGTTCACACTTGGACTTGGAGTCTTATGACTTAAGTACATATGGTAATCACTACAACACTGTTTTGAAAAAAAAGAAAGAAAAAACTAGTCCTGTCCGCCCCCTCCATCATTTGGTTCCATTAGTTCCTTGTGTTTACAAAATGGCCATTGTATGCACAGATGAAGCTGTTTTTGAGCATGATCAAAGTTCCCATGGCCGGCGGTGCATCAATCTCTGAGTACTAATACAGCTACTCAATGCGAATATTAAGGATCATTCTGTATGAATGATAGAAGCAAGATCTTTTTTATGCACGTTTTCATTAAATATGTTCGACCTTGCAGTCATCTTCAGAATATAGAATATAGTGCAAAATGGACCAACGTAAATTAAAACAAAACAGTAACTGTTTTCAAATTTACATATAATACAGAACATGAATCACAGAACAACAGCGCCAGGATTAAGAGATCAGCTGACAACATCTAGATCTTGATGGTCAGGGCCCTGCTCTTGTATTCCTCATTGGTGTTGATCGTGGGTTTTATTTCCTCAATGTACAGTGCCTCCAGTGTCAGTAGAAGTGCTTTTCAGGATTAGATAAACTTTGATGATAGGTTTTTCAATGATCCGTAGCCTTTGTTTTTTTGCTCCTAATTGATGAGACGAATGCATCCGGTTGCCATGACAGCGACATTACAGTCAAAGTGGTGTTGACACGTCTTACGTACGTCTTGCGTCTTACGTACGACGTGACATTGAGTGGAAACATTGCTTCTTATTTAATTCACAGCTGTGGCAATTTTGAGTGGAAATAAAAATGATTAGATAATAATAGGAGAGTTCAGTAGTCACCAGTCTTATGTCTCACGTTGAACGTTTTGGTCGAAGTTCTGGTGTGTTTTTGTACTGCTCTGTCCCCTATAAAATTGCTGCTGAAATCAATGTGTGCAAGAAAAATAATCACTGCCGCCGCATTTGAAACTGAGAGTTTTTACTGCTGCTGTCTCTAAATCAATGCAAGGAGCTCAATAGTTGACACACCGGTGGCGCTCGTAATAAAATCATCTTGTTTCACTGCGTGTCAGCATCAGTGTCAACATAATGCAATAAAGTCTCACAGAGTGCAGTGGGTAATAATGGGGTTGGCATGCACCAATACACTCCTATTGCCAGTCCGGGAAGATGTGAACACGAACATCGTAGTGTAGACACGTCTCACGTACGTCTTACGTCTTACGTACGACGTGACATTGATCTTAGTGATATTCGCTAAGGACGGCAGAATTCCACAGACACACATGGATAACTTCGAACCCGCTTTTGTATTTATTATTCTTTGCTAAACAATTACAACACTTTGAAATGATTTAATGGACTTGGGTATATATTCTCATATGTGTTTAAGTCATTAGACCTATGACGCCAAGTCCGGTTAGGACTACATTGTACATCACATAGTCTCTGGTGAGAGACTAAGAGACTGTGTGATATAGTCCTAACCTGACTTGCAGTCATAAGTCTAATGACTTAATTACATCTAATAATTACAGCACTGTTTTTTTTAATTGTGAAAAGTAGTCCGGCTGAGTACAAGCATGATGAACAGAATCAATAACTCTCTCCGGGTTATCGGATACTTCTGGATCATGATAACCCATGAAAAAGAATGATAAACCGTTGTCAGGGGAACGGCCTTGAATGTTTTTGTTCAAATGAAACAAAGTCTACTTAAGAGAAGTTCTGCCCTATTGCTTACTCGCTTCACCTCCCTGAGTTGTTTTGCTTAACTGTACTCTTCTAAGCCGCCAACAAAGAAAGAAACAATGAGCATAAAAGGACATGTCTCCCAAAATCCTTCTCAGATTTTTTTTTGAAAATCACTGTTTTAATGAGTGTAAGCGTCTAGGTACACATGATGGTCAAACGTTCTTCTTTTACACGTTTAAACGTCATACGTCATACGTCCACATTATACGTATGGCGTTTACAATGAGTAAAACAGAACGTTTGACCATTTCGCTGCCATTGCTTGTCGTGAGTCTCCGTTATTGACAGACCCATGATTAACGTGTGTGAGCCGGCAGTAATAAGATCTAGGAGGTGGATTAGGCTAATCCAGTATCGACCCGGCGGCGGCGGCGGCAGCTTTAATGTAAGGCCCAAACATCCAGGCCGCCACATTACTATGTATGAACAGTCTTAGAACACTCGGGATGTTTATGCATATTATAACAATGTAGAACCTCCAACAATCTCTCTATTAATAAGATCACTTTTCACCTAGCTCCGAAACCTTCATAAGCGATTCAATTGGACCTATGTATAGAGACCACCTCTCTATTGACACACATTCATCCCATGTCAGGAACATACGGCTTGAGTCATCACATATGCTGTTGGTTCATTTTTTTTCTATACTTCTTTTTTACATGTTTCGATACAACAACAGTATCCTTTTGAAAATAATAGTTCCAGAAACATGAAATCAGACAAATTATACTCTCTTAACCTCTGGCAGTAATGAACTTTGAATCTTCCTGATGCTGTCCACAGTTGGAATTTCTTTAAAACTTTGTGAACAGTTTGTTAGAAATGAAAAAAAAATGAAATCAGGATAAATCGTTTGTTAAGCTGTCATACTGCTTGTGACTCATGTAACGCCCGGTTGCGAGGCGCGTCCGACGTACGTGTTACGTCTTACGTGTGACGTGTGACGTGAGGACAAAGATTGCTCGGTGAGTCACGGGTTGAATATTGATTAAGACGGTTTTCGTAGCCGACCAATGAGCACGTTTTAACTGACGCAGTGGTGCCAGCAGTGGAATTCGAACCCAAAACCTGTTGGTCATCTTGTTATGTAGGAAATACTAACTAGTCTACTAGGACTCTTCCATTATCGCTTCAGTACGCTCCCTAGATTTGACAGATGCTCTTCATCAGACTTTCCAGTAATTAATATATCATCTTGGTAAACCAGACCACTTGGTATACCTTGTAAAATTGTTTCAATAGCTCGCTGGAATATTACCGGAGCTGAGGTTATGCCACAAACAAGTCTGTTCTATTGGAACAGTCCTTTCTGAGTATTTATTGTAAGATAAGGCCGTGAACTTTCTTCAACTTCCATCTGTTGATAAGCACTTGTGAGGTCAACTTTGCTGAACTTCTTTCCTCCTGCGAGGCAAGCAAATAGGTCTTCCCTTATAGGTTGAGGATATATTTCAGTGTTCAGTATTGGATTTGTTGTCACCTTAAAGTCTCCACATATACGGACTGATCCGTCACTTTTAATTACTGGTACAATTGGTGTCGCACAATACGGTCGATGTCATCATTAACTTTTTGCCTTGCTTTAAGATACTTAGGCGAGGCGTTAGCAGTGACATCAATTTTGACTTTGATGTCCTTCATTTTACCCATTCCCTCGCTGAACAAATTTTTATACTTTTCCTCAAGTTCTGTCAGTCGTGCTTGAATATTCACATTCGGTTCTTCACTACTAATCTTCTTTATAGCTTGCCAGTCTTCAACCATGATCGTCCCAACAATGGTGGGGACTCATCACAATCAAGCACATACAGATCTAGTGGATGAGAAGACTTGTTATATTCAGCTGAACAGACGGTGTTATTTGTTCGTTTGTGTAGGTAGTGAGGACTACATCCGCCTTACATGACCATTTATCATGCGCTTGTTGATTACAGAGACATCAGCACCTGTATCGATCTCCATGTTGATTGGACTCCCATTAATTTTGATGGATGCGTACATGGGCGGTACTTTCTGTACTTTGTGACTCAATATGGGAGCTTCGTCACTATCGTCACTATCTTCCTGTAGCCGGTTGCACAAACAAATCACGAAATACGAACAAAAATTTACGATCACGAAACGAGTAACGATACGAAAACGATGGTCGTTACGTGCATTGCACAAAGTCAAATGTTCGTAGTCGTCAAAGCAGTATCATCGTTTGAATTTACGATCGCAAAATGTAGTACATTACTGCAAATGGAACTGACTTTATAAGCAACTTGTTTCTCTCTTGTTCGACTCTTAAAGCCTTTCATTTCAATTTTAAAAGATCCCTGTAAACCTTTCATCAATACCACATGCATATCCAGGGTGGGTTGGGAGTGCGGGTTTGTATCCCCCTTTATCACCAAAATACCTTATTTTCATAGAATTTTTGGCATGTTTACTATCAATTCCACGTTCAAAACCCATGCAGACTATGATTCATGCATGCTAAAAGAGACCAATTGGGGGTGGCGTGTGTGTGGCAGAATACTCGCAAACTTATTTCAAATAGCGCATATTTCTATCATTGATAGAATACAGTAGAACAAATATTATGACCACCAAGCTATCTTAATTTATAGGTGGTCTCTTTAAGGAGTGTGTTGACCGTCGACCTCTTTATGACTGCAAGAAATAGTCTGATTAGAGTGTTGGACTTAATTGGAGGTTCTACTGTACGAACTGTACTAATCTTGTACATCGAATTATATTCATTGTAAATCAAACCACTGTCTTCCAGAGTCGATGTCTGCTAATGAATTAATGCATTTAAAAGAGTAAATCACTGATTGAAATAATCTGATTGACATACATAGATAAGTCAATAATTCTTAATGCACAAATGAAAACTACAATATCAACGCAAATCTTAAAACACCACTTCTCTAAAATGACCACCTCTATAGTAAGACCATCTTTTCTAGCACCACGTATTTAACCATGGCATTATAAGAACGCTGTACATGAAAATGGTGACTAGGGAATAAAATTGTTGGTGAATGGATTATCATCAAGGCTATATACTCCGCTCAATAGAGGCTTCCATTTTGTGCAAGTTAATGTTCAATCAAACCAATATTATGAATATTTCATTTACCAATGACAAACATAACACAGACGAGAACAAATCCACGACACTGGCGCTACCTTTTAGCCCGGCCATTTTCTTACGATATTCGTGATTTTTTTACGAATGAAAACTGCAATTATACGATCTACGATATCGCATTTTTTTTACTGCAACTGAAATTTTACGAAAAAATACTGACACGACCGTAAAACACATGATCGTGAACGTAAAATTGCTTTGTGCAACCGGCCCCTGCTGTAGGCGCCTCCAGTTTCTGTTGTGGTCTTTTTATCAGATTTTTGTTTCGAGGTGCAGATCGGGCGTATATGGCAAACTGCATTGATTGTAAATGGCATTTTAAAAATGACAGTCATCACATTTGTGATTAGACTTCCCGCAATAAGATAAGATAACTTTATTTCAGATTTATAACATACATCCATATAAAACATAATTGTATATAAACATATGTACATAGATGGTATATTAAATACAGCTAAGAATACTGTACAGATTGAATAAATACAAACAACTTTCTAGTCCAACTATCATAACATTCAGAGGCAAAAGTAAAATAAGAAGAATTTAAAATGTTTACACTTGACTTTTTTAGCTGAGCCTTTTTCACCAACATTGACTTTATGCACTCCTGTACTGGTGTTAAATGACGCACTATCTTTCACTGCACATTCCTTTGATAAGGCCTTTTGCAATGCTAAATGGTAGGTAAGATCCTTAGTACATAATAATTTTTCTTGAGTAGACTTATCTGCAATTCCAGACACCAGCTGATCACGCAATCTTGTCTCTAATTCGACACCAAATTCATCATCAGTTGTCATTTCCTTCAGAATTAGATGATATTCACTCACACTCTCGGAAGCATGTTGCTTTCTAGCATTAAACGCAAAACGGGCAGCAATTTGCGTGGGTTTGGTTTTCCCCCCTTCACTTTTCATAACATCAACTAATTGTTCAAATGTCTTTGATTCGGGAAGAGCAGGTGAGCACAATGTGCGAATTTTCTTATATGCTTTTCCCCATCAGGAGAAGGGGCACTTGCAATTCCTTTTTGATTTTATTGCCAATAAAGTATAATTTCACTCTCTCTATATATCATCTTCGCCTAGATTGAATTCGCCTATATGGCGTATTTTAGGACATTTTTTTGATCACTTGATCAGTAGAATATTCCAGAAACGGACGGGTGATATTTAGATATACTATATAGTACTGCCGTAATATGTCAATATTTAGCACTGTCGAGGTGAAACTTCAAAGAAAGAATGGCTAAATGCGTTCGTGAGTACTTAATCCTCGTCAGCAATGTTGGATATGTATTCCTTCATTGGTAATTACGTGAATAATACTAGTACTCCAAACTTAAGATTGATCTAGGATTGATCTAGACTTTTATGAGAGTTCCAATCACAATGTAACCAGCCTGAGGGACCAGTCATTACAAAGAAGAGTCATAGTAGACTAGTTAGGTTTTCATACATAACACATCTGAATCTGATTCGTCACATTTTGCACACACGGTTTTTGAGTGTCATCAGTTCCCTCCTGTTGAGAGCTGAACGTTTTACGTTTTACGTTTCACATGATACGTCACGTTTTACGTCACGTTTTACGTGTGCTTTCATGGCCCAGTGGTTAGGGAGTTGGACTTGTGACCAGAAGGTCGTGGGCTCGATTCTCAGGCGAGTTTGGCGGTGGATGTTGAGCAAACTCATCCCAATACAGTTGCACACTGTTCCGTGACACCTACACGTTAATTAGGTACAGGTCATTTGGTTGAAAGAGTGAGTGAGTGAATGCGTGGGTGATTAGCATTGTGCGCTGAATTATGTGCTGCCGATGCAAGCATATGAGAAATGATCAAATGATGATCATTAAGTGGGCCAATGACCTGGTGTAATGTGAGAACCAGACCCGCACATTTCCATTGACTGTGTTGATCACCAATCACCCCATCCGTTTGTACATTACAAAAGTCACTTGTCACTGATACAGAATAGTAGAAGAATACGCGCAATAGACACAGGCTTTCCGTGTGTCACTGTTACGGGCACAAAAAGCGGTCGTGTGTTTTATCATTGAATATCGACCTCCAGAACTGCCTTGTAAAAAATGTTGTATCAGAACTGTCCGTATACAACATCAATAACCTGTATACGGCCAATTCTCAACGCGACATTCCACAAAGTCCTCAAGGCACAGTTCAATATGGATTAATAGAAAAAACGCGTTTTCTGTGTCAATAGATACGGGTTTTCAATGTGTGGGGCTGTGTCTGAAGGCTGACGAGGCGTGCGCACATCGCCGTGACAGGCTGGGGGCTCGCAGAAGGTCACATTACACAGCACATGTGGGGCGCTCAGTCGCGCGGACACTTTTCGCAATCTTGTCATTTGGCACGTGTGACGTACGTGTGACGTATGACGTACGTGTTACGTGTCTTCATCCTGCGCCTGACGGTCAATGTCGTAATGATCACTGCTAATCTGTATCAATTTTGTAATTCCGTGAAGTCTCGTTTTCATCATCATGATTACAGTTCTGTAGAGCTGAAAAGCTTTAATAAAACTTAAAACATTTTGGAAATGTGTTACATTTTGAGCGTACAGCAGAGAGAGAGAGAGAGAGAGAGAGAGAGAGAGAGAGAAAAAACCTATCACAAAACGTGAGCGCAATCTGTTTCTATCTGCTCCTTCCAGCGATGCCGAGTCCCCAGCGGCTAAAAAAGCTCAAAAGGCATTAGACCATTAATGGGTTTGGTGCGCGCTGGTGCCCTGTGATCATAGCACCATTTGCCTTTGGCACCGTGAGGTCCCGCGAGTGCTTAGGGAGTTGGACTCGTGACCAGAAGGACGCAGGTTTGATTCCCCGTGAGGCGTGCCACACACAGCAGACAGCTTGATGGGAGCACAATGGAGCACAATGGAACAATCAACGTGGTGAATGAGAACTGTGTCATTGCGACAGCCTGGCATGTGTGTGCTATTAATAATCAAATTTAGTGTGCTTCCGTGGCCGAGTGGATAGGGAGTTGGATTCGTGACCAGAAAGTCGCAGGTTCGATTACCGGTCGGGTCTGGTGATGGGTGTTGAGCAAACCTACCCCTAGCAGGTTGCACAATGCTCCGTGGTACCTACACGTTAATTAGGTACAGGTCATTGGGTTGAAAGAGTGAGTGAGTGATGGTGTGAGTGACTAGCATTGTGCACTGAATGTGCTGCCGATGCAAGTATACGAGAACTGATCAAATGATGATCAATAAGCGTGCCAATGAGCTGGTGTAAATTGTAAAGTCATGACAGTAGGGACTGTAAACAAACACAGAACTGTGTCATTGCAACATTACATTCTTGAACTGTGCCATTGTGGCATGGCTCAGCAGGCTGATGCTGTGTTTCTGTTTCTTGTCAAGGCTGCCAGTGACAATGTGGAAATCAGTTGGCTAAAGAGTGTGAACACTTCAAAGTTAAAACTGCGAGGGGGGAAAGGGAAGTTTTGATATAAACCTACTGTAGCGACCCGTTATTAGAGTGCACGTAGCCAGCCTATGAGGGAGTAAAGACATGGGTGAGCAGCTGAGTCCCCCATTGTGATCCCACAATGGCACAACTGACGTGGCCACAAATTGCTGCTGACTGGGCTGCCTGCGCCGGGTTATTAGGGGTTGTGGGTGATGGACACAACATGGCTACAGGCCAAACGGGGTGGAAAAACGTAAAACGTAAAACGTAAAAACGTAAAAGTGTAAAAACGTAAAAGCGTAAAACGTAAAACGTGTGAGTAACTTGTACGCCGGCGCTTTACTCACTGCTCTTTACTCACTGTGTGCTTTATGATTTATAATATTCTGTTGAGTTGGGCACTGAAAAACTCAATCAACAACCGTTTTTGTGTGTACTTCTTCAATGCTGTGCTATTTACCACCACCATCTTCTCTGTTACAACATCGCATACATGTCTGATACGGTGCCACCCACTAGATAAAAGCCTCCTGTTTGCAGCCTCTTACAGTTTGTACGACGTACGTGTGACGGATTGTAAGTTGGACACATGTCCATGGGGTCTGTAGGTTGTTGGCACTGAGTCTGTTTATTTCAATCTGATGCTGGGCGTTGACGTGAGTTAGACTGGTTTTTACTGCTCCTCACCGTTTGGCCGCTGTAGTTCAATATGTGACAGGCTGAGCTTGTAAATAACAGCGCTCGCTTCTCTGGCAATGTCTGCAATCACCGTTCAGAGAAGTTCGGCGCACGTTATTGTTTGGAGGGTTGACGTTTCACGGAACACGTTGAACGCACTGTGGCCTACGTTGAACGCTGCACGTTTTACGGTAGTCGCTCTGTATTCTCGTCTTAGCGATGTGCTGCCAATCTCACTGCTCACTCCATCTTACATGATGACAGATGTTGCTGGCATGATAACAACATCTTCTCAGACGGGGCATCTCATAATAATATTGTGTGTTTTTACTCAGCTGGGGGTGTATGTCCATACTCGCCCACCAATATCGGGCTAATCCATGGCCCAGTGGATAGGGTGTCGTGACCAGAAGGTCGTGGGTTTGATTCCCAGTCGGCGGGTCTGCTGGTGGGTGTTGAGCAAACCTACCCCTAGCAGGCTGCACACTGCTCCGTGGCACCTACACGTTGAATAGGTACAGGTCTGGCGAGTGGAATGCTGATGCTGATTGATGAAAGAACGTGAAAAGTATTATTTCCCTACACTTTCAATGGAAGAGACATCGTTTATTGATCCTGGAATTTACAGATCACTTATATTTTTGACTGAGCATTATCTTTAAAAAGTGGATCGAGACCGAATTTTCATGCAGATTTAATGAATATTATCAAAATTAGTCTAGTCCTAAATTGTGAGAAATACGCAAATGTTGGTCACTATTCAATATTTATATGAGATTCTTGTGATTCGGCATTGATTGAATCAAACGAGTTCATAAAAATCAAATATTCTATATTTACTCTCACAATCATTCCATTTTTCTCTACTTTGAAATAACTGCCAACTATCTGCTGTGTCCGGCGGTCACCATTATGAGACCTCAGTGACCACTAGCAGCATCCTGCTGTCACCATGGCAACAGCGAAACACAATGAAGCTGAGTTCAGTATAACGCCGCTGCGCGGAGCTTGCAGCATAAACGCTTAAAACTGACCGTTGAAATATTCAGCGACTTCTCACATTGCCAAGTTAGAAAAGCGGATTTTGCTCCTGACGCAAGTCGAGCCTGAGGAATTTCTTCAGTTAAAAGCCACAACTGAAGTCCATCGACATCGTATGGGCCTCGTGTGTTTCCGTAGACTCTATGGAATGTTTCAATATTTGTATCATCATGCACATCTGCAATACATAATATGCCCATATAATACATTTGAAACAGCCTGTAGTCAACAGTATCGACGCCGTTTTTTCACGGGATTTAATGTAAGCCACTTGTGCGGGAGGCATAAGATGGGGTCTCATTAAAAGAACATATTGTTTGTACATTGTAATAAAATCTATATGGTTTAATGTTGAAATTTCAGAGAAACCCCCTACATAGCCCCAATTGCACGTATGAGTGGTTCTTTTCAAGCTTCGTGCTTGGGAGTTGTGTATGTATCGTGCAGTGTGAGAGAACAGATTGCCACCGACCGACGTTGCCGCGATCGCTAAATATCACAAAACGCAAAACGTAAAAACGTAAAATCGTAAAACGTAAACCGTGCGAGTAACTAGCCTGTGGCTGTAACTAGGGACATGTGGTTGTTGCTGAGGCTGAGATGGGCACCAGGTGTGTACACAAACACACGCGGCGAGATACAACAACACCAATCAGAGAGGATCACTCTCACATGGGATCAACAGGTGGTGTGGAGGCCAATCACCTGGTGTAAAATAAACCAGCACTTTACATTTATACAATGCCAATAATCTGGTGTAAAATAAGCCAGCACGTTTACATTTATACAATGCCAATAATCTGGTGTAAAATAAGCCAGCACGTTTACGTTTATACAATGCCAATGACCTGGTGTACAATAAACCAGCACATTAGGTGTAGTCTGGCCGTATATACAGCTTGTTCCTGGGCGTCTCTCTCGGTATGATTTATTTATAATTACACTTTACACAAACAGAATAGGAAATATACTTAAAAACTAAACAAACAATTGACTAGTACAAATAAGGTGTAGACAACATCCACTTAAAATCATTTAAACCTGTGTGCCATCCATTGATTTAAAAGTTTTATATCAATATAGCAAAGTGTCTGCAAACCCACGACATTAATCAATAATTTCAAGATGTGTCATTCTTGGAGACTCGGTTTATTCCTGGAATCTTTGACACTGTTGTATATGTGTTTCCCAGTGCTTGCGGAAACATTTTCACACTTCTCTCTCTCTCTCGTCTTTTTAGCAAGCATATTTCTTACCAACGATAGATATAGCGAGCTGCTTGGGGTGATTGTATCATTCTGGTCTCACAATCGTGGGGTCGTGAGTTCGAGTTCCGCCAGGGCCACTTGATATAGTGAAATGGAGGCTTAGGGTTGTAAAACCTGTCTTCGGCTATGTCCATTGTTGGTAGTTTGTAGTTATGCTTGCTAAAAAGACGTGTGAGAGAGAAGTGTGGAAACTTTGATACTGTGACATAATGTAGTATCTCCATGATGTGTTGACGAAACAAAAGGTTTGTGGTTGGAATATTTTTGTAGAAAAACCCTTACTCTTACGCTGTCAAAAACTGTCTCAATCTGTATTTCATTGCACAAAATATTCCTAGACAAATAAAATCAATGCGGCTAGGTACATAAAGGTGAACATTATATGATTTTAAAGACAATAGTACAGACATGAGAAAATGTTTTATATCGATGTGGTACAGTGCACAATGAAACACCCGCATTGAGTATACCTGTGTCAAGAAGCTTAATCACGTGGTCAAACAATGATGTGATTACAATGAATTCCGCATTGGAACATTCCTATTTAGGGGCGGTGCAATATTTAACAGGCGGGGGGACCGGTGCGTATCGAAAAACTTGTCTGAAAAAAGGTCTTGTTCCCTGCTGATGTGATGAAAAAAAACTGATGTCCCATGACCGCTATTCATAAAGAAAGTCCGCGTCCCCTCCCACCAATATTCGCGTGATTAATTTGTACTGATTCACTCACGTCGAGGTGGGATTTCAGCAGCTGAAAAAAAGTACATGTCCCATGCCCAACGCGAATGAAAAATCATCCGGTCCCCCTACTTTGCACATTGAAAAAAGTACCTGCCCCCCTACCAAATGCACCGGTCCCCATTCCTGGTAAATATTGCACCGTCCCTTAGTCAATAGTTCTATTCCAGCTTTACCATAAATAGTAACTTCCAGAAACAAACAGAGATTAAAACAGTATTAAACAGTATGTGTAACACATGTAAGGCTATAGGAAAATGCTGTGCACATGGTGATGTTTGTTACTGCAATTCTATTTATAGTGAAGCTGGGAAATGCCGATAGAAGAGGATTCTGAGAGGATTCATTGATGGCATTAAACGTTTAATGGCAGCACATTCAGCGTACAATGCTAATCACTCACACAATCACTCACTCTTTCAACCCAATGACCTGTATCTGATTAACGTGTAGATGCCACGGAGCAGTGTGCAACTGTTTAGGGATGAGTTTGCTCAGCACCCTCCACCAAACGAATCTGGTCACGACACCCTGTCCACTGGGCCCCAGAAACATGGAGGAGCCTGATATTGAGTCACAACAGCTGAGTGGGAACAAACAGCGTTATGAGATGTTAGCATCATCCCAGCAACATCAATCATCATGTGAGATGGAGTGAGCGGTGAGATTGGCAGCACATTGATATTTACTCCACAAGTAACTGTAGCTATTGTAAGAGATTCCGGAGAACCACCCGAGCGCGCTGTTATTTACAAGCTTGCCAGATTTATGCTCAGCCTGTCACATATTGAACTACAGCAGCCAAAACAAAACGGTGAGCGGTAAAAACGAGCCGCATTGATTTATAGCGGAGGAGGAGCGCCTTTTTTTTACCTGCTCTATCTCTGCATGAAGATTGCGCGTAATGAGACGTATTGATCGGCCACGTTATGACGTTATACGTTACGACGTTATAATAACGTAACATAGCCACGTTAGGCGTCACCACTGTGTCTGATGTACAATCTCTCTGTGGTCGCAGCTATAGAGGTTTGTTTGGTAACTTTATGAAGGTTTGGGACCTTGAAAAGTGGTTCCTATTACAGAGGAGGTGGTGCCAACAAGAGAGGCGGTCTCAATAGAGAGGCGGTCTCAATAGAGAGGTGGTCTCAATAGAGAGGTGGTCTCAATAGAGAGGCGGTCTCAATAGAGAGGCGGTCTCAACAGAGAGGTGGTCTCAATAGAGAGGCGGTCTTTATAAGGAGACTCATTTTGGTAGCTGCTTCATAAAAGTGTTTGTGGCCATGAAAAGTGCTCTCACTATAGAGGTGGTCTCGCTCTATAAATAGGCACCTGATGAGGCAGGCGCAGGTGGCGGCTAAATATACACAGCGCTCACCAGCAGGAGAGGTATAGATGGGGCAGGGGGAAGACAACAACAGCATAGTGTCACGCTGTTGTTTTCTAACGCAGGGTGAGGATTAGGTAGAAACTCGTCAGCAGGAAGAATACAATGCAATGCCTTCTAACAGCATAGTAGTAGTGCTGCATATCGGTAACAATTTCAATATCGATGATCGGTTCAGGCCAAACGATAGATAACCGATAGTATCGTGAGTATTAATATGGCGAAAATTAATCAACATATGTGTATATTGATTAACTTTCGACGTAAAAATCAAGTACTTCATTTATGGTGGGGTGTGCTCACTAGCCACGCCAAATAATTCTTTATGGTGTTGCTTCCTCCGGTATATACAATTGTCATCTTACACTCAAGGCATTTTGCTTTAGTGCCCTCCATTGTGAAATATTTCCACGCAGCACTTTTGGCCTTTTTGGGTTTGATGTGAGGTGTTTTAACTTCCATAACTGTGTAAAGAAAATTAGGAGGTGGGTATCAACATCGACTTTAAATAATAAATACGTAAGTAAATGTACGTAAGAAGTAATAGGCGATCAAGGGAGATACGGAGCAGACGATATAGTGCGATATATCGAGAAAAAACGAGAGGAGACGATAGCACGATAACATCGGGAAAAAAGCCGCTATCGTTGCATGGCGATATTGCAAGTCAAAGTCAAGTCAAATAATCATTTATTATACTGACATGTGATATACATATTCTGCTTATATTTAAATACATTAGTAATATCACCCAGCCAATAATGGCTTATAAGTCAGTTTAAATCATATCTTATAATAAGTGTGCAATTAAAAAAAAATTACAATTGTTAGTTATACAGTTTGTCTTTTCTCATATTCCATGCATTTTCTATGTATTTAGCTACATAATATTGACAATTTGTCATAAGATGTATAAACTTTTCTTGATCATTAAAACTATTAACATTTTTACATTTATCTAATGTTTTTGAAAACAGTACAGTACGGGGGTCCTTATACAAATCACAATTTATAAGGAAATGAACTTCGTTTTCAATTTCATTTCTTTCACAGAAGACACACAGACGTTGTTCTAATTCAATATTTTCAAAAACGACCTGTCTCAATTTTTAGCTGTAAAATTCCACATCTAAATTTAGCTAATAATGAGCGTTGACATTTATTTAAACAGCCTTTGACGTAATCACTTGTTTTACAATCAGTTTTAAAAAGTTTAAATGTTCGAAGTTTAGGTTTGGTTTCAACATTTCTCATACAATCCTTTTCAAATATATCATTAAGTTTTTCATTGCATAATATCAAATCACATTGTTTCCGTTCTTTAAAAATGTGAGACATATCTAAAAAGTCAAAAATATTTTTTATTTGTTCGGACCAATTTCGCATGATCAAACCGATTCTCGTTTGGCGTTTGTTCAACGAGGAATTAACCGATAATCCCATGTAGAGTTGCAGTACTACAGCATAGTGTCACACGCTCTAACGCAGGGTGAGGATTAGGTAGAAAAGTGCTATTCGTCAGTAGGACGAGTAACCCTCAAATATCTACTCGTCCTGCAGAAAATGTACTCGTCCTCCTTGCACACAGCTCTGTATTTGTATGCAAAATTGACCAGAATTGCTACTCGTCAAAAGGACGAGTTGCTACTAAAACACATTCTACTCGTCCGCCACAAGTTTTTACTGGTCAATACGAGCGGACGAGTGGCGAATCCTCACACTGTAACAGCATGTTGTCCTGACAGGCGAAATAGAGGATGAAAATGATACTCGCTAGGTATATTACTGTTATTGTGGCATCAACAACAGTTATATACAACTCCATCACGTGCTGAAGCAATGGACACATGCGTCTGCTCAGTATAGGGCAGGGAGAAAGTTTGTACTAGACTGCTCACAGCATGGGGCTACTAACAGACGAAATAGAGGGTTGTAGAGCACAATAATGCATGCTATTTGAAGAATACACAGATCTTGCATTATGTAAGACCCTTTATGAACGGACACATTCCAATATATACAAATATGATGGATAAAATAATAGAACTAGACATGCCTGTTTACATACTAAAGAATACGGATTACAGGCATGCTATTGTGTTTGACAGATAATATATATTGATGATTACTTGATCTATACGTTAGAAGACTTTAGAATACATATCGTGACTGTGCACACATAATATAATAAAATGACATATAAAGATATTATTTCCCCATGTCGAATATTCTACACTATCTGCTGAGACCAGTGAGGGAGAAAGTTTGTGCTCACAGCATGAAGAACTCTGTCAGAGATGTCATGTCATGTGATCTGTTTACAATGTTTCTGTCGGCGGCAGGTTGCCATGGCATTGTCATGATTGACAGGTCCCGTGCGATCTGACAACTGTGTTTGTTTCTGTGTCTGTCAATATTAGTCTGGCTGTCAATTACGTCATTACGTCACGTATCACGTATTACGTCACGTATTACGTCACGTATTACGTCACTAGACGGGTGGAAAATGTGATGCGTTTGTCTGCCATCTAGTGTAAATTGTGTACGTGAAAGACTTAACATAGATTTTTTTTGTTAGATGTCCAACAAGAATCATTTCATGACTTACAAAACTGTGTACTAGGTAATATAGGTGAAATGAAATGGTACAATTTTTTTTACACAACTGTCATTGATTTTCAGCCCCTCTATGATGTTATCGGCCCCCTTTTAATAAAACACCCCTTTTTCTAACGTTGTAAAGTGATGCGAGGATAAACATCACTGCTCATTCAATAGTAGGCAGACCAGTGCAAGTTTCATGTCTATCAAGTTGACCACTGTTTTTTTTTGTTCCAGCTCTGGCCACTTCGCTGAATGGTCGTCGCTACATGGGGTTAGAGGTCACTGACGTTAGCCACGTGCCACGTCATGACGTCATACGTTATTACGTATAACGTAACATAGCCACGTTAGGCATGCACGGTGGACGTCACCACATGGGGTCAGAGGTCACGACATGGGGTCAGAGGTGAGACGACAAACCACGAGTGGAGGAAAGTGGTGTGTGCTGGATTACAGTTATAGTTACCATAACAAAAACAAACTGTGTCACAAGGATAGGAGAGAGTTTAAATACCACGTCAACAAAGGATACAGCAAAATACAAACGGATATTGAAATAAGCAAAAAAGAAAAGCTTTCCATACTTACAGTGCTATAGCAGTGATTATGTGTGTCTGTGGACTGGATATAACGGAGAAAACGCAGCAAATGTGTGTGTGTGTTTTATTTTACTGAGTTCGGCTGCCGAATCTCGCAATAGGTGCAAAACGAATAGCAAATCTATTTTAGCTTTAATCTGCAAGACATTTCTGATAGTGTGAGATGCTTTAAAACGTTGTGGATACGTTCGACGTAAGTTATTCTGTTGGTGACGACAGTGAAGTAATATGGCAAAACACCAGTGTGGTCATACTGGTATTCCGCAGTAGGTGATACGCGTGTGATAACCCATGGAGTATTTACATGATACACAAGTTCAACAACAGTTTCTAAACAAGGATAATACTCAGTTCACACACTGAGCTTTCGACGGCATCCGCCATCTTGTTCACAGTGGTTGACGTCATTCGTCGTCACTGGGACCTCGGCAAATCCACGGGTTGTTCTTGTGGAACTTGTATATTTCATATCCAGGATAAATGAATTTTAGCAAAAGATATTTACATGCTATGGGATAAAATGAAATAATGTGTCTAGATACAAGGATTACAATACCGCTGACAAGAGGTGGTTTGGATTACACTGTGCCATGCTGGATAACGCCTCTAATCCACCGCTTCTCTTTCAGCAAGCTTGTTTTCAGGTTGTTTTTGCTCATTGTTGACATTGCATCCGTCACCCTCCATCCTCTCATCCGTCACCACATACTGTGTACATGTCTCATATGCATCTGTCACATCTGTCACATCTGTCACATTACTACCATTGTCACATGTCATTGCAAACATTTCAGTGTCACACCGCGTCATAATGATATATGTTATTGCATATTTCTGCTTCCAGCTTCTCGTTAAATGATATAGCTCGTTACTTTGCTTTTATTGAAACAGTATATGTAAAGTGGGAAATTTGGTAAACTGCATTATAGAGTAGTACTCAGTGGGTAAAAACTAACGGTTAAGTTTGAAGTGGGAAATTTGCTTTATAATGAAATAATCAGTGGGAATTTAGCTTTAGACTTCAGTGTTGAGTAGAAAATTTGCTTTGAGATTAAGTGTAAAGTAGAAAAAATTACTTTAGAATTAAGTGTAAAAGTGGGAAAAAGGTAAAAATTAAGTGTAAAAGAGGAAAAGTTTCTTTACGATTAAGAAGAAAGTGGGAGGTTTGCAAAAATACATTAAGTATTCAGTGGCAAAATCTAATATTTACTTGTAAAGGGATGGGGGGGACTAAAAGTTAAGTGTAAAAGTGGGAAAAAGTTCGAATTTACGTGTAAAAGTAGGACAGTTGCTTGGTTGCGTTCCTTAACTCTCCACCACGTGGTTCGAGCGGCTGTCGATGGGCGTGATTCTGCTGAACTGCGTCACCCTCGGCATGTACCAGCCGTGCGCCGACGAGGTCTGTCTGTCCACCCGCTGCCGCGTCCTGCAGGGGTTCGACCACTTCATCTTCGCCTTCTTCGCCATCGAAATGATCATCAAGGTGAGAATCACGCGTATCACGCATCACGTCACGTTTTACGTCATGTATTAGGTCACATTTACGTCACGTATTACGTCACGTAAAACCTCATATTCAATCAGTCGCCGAGCAAGTATGCTTGTACAGAAGCATAGCGGTCGGAAGTTCTTCAGCGAGATGTTATTTAAATTGGTACTTTACGCGAGTGTAGCGATCACTGGATCATGCTAACCAACACGTTTTCGTCCGACCAGAAAATGGCGTGAGTCTAGTCAGTCGATTCGGTGGTTTTCCATTGTTGACATAGAACAATAATCCTTTAGTAGCTCATATGATTTTCATCCGAACGTTTTCATATTAACAGTA
The DNA here is from genome assembly GCA_019095985.1 of Streblospio benedicti. Taxonomy (NCBI): domain Eukaryota; kingdom Metazoa; phylum Annelida; class Polychaeta; order Spionida; family Spionidae; genus Streblospio; species Streblospio benedicti. Next base: position 59,820,982 of record CM032669.1, on the reverse strand, counting down.
CACATTCTGAGGACTGTCTAATGTCTTATTTTCATCATAATAAATAATAAAACATATAGCAACGAGTCCGATTTGGACAAAATCGAGTAATAGGCAATTCATTTGACAGCAAACGCTGAAGCTGGGTGTTAGAAGTGGCGATGGATGTGATTAATGGTCAAATTAAACTATTTAGTTAAAACAATTACATAGATTTTTATATATGAATGGAATCGCATATTACTGCAGATTATTTCCATCAAAATTATATATTAATACGACAATGTATAAGAGAGATATGATCCAATATATCTGTGTGGTGTTTTAACCTGTCGCCGCCTGCTGATATTGTCAGTAGACTTTTTATGATCATGCAATGGTTTAACTGTTTCAACTTAATTAAACATACTAAAGGCGATAGTTTATAGTTAATTTTGCTATCGAACGAAAGGAAAATATATTATCTGTGATGTATGTAAGTGAGATTGCTGAAGTATTAAGTTTTATTGAGCTTTGTGCGTTCAAAATGTATTGCGCAAGTTCTCCCATAAGCATAACATTGGGACAGCTTGTATCATCGCTCGCTCCATAATCCAGTTGAGTTTAGTCTGGTTGTAACGGTAGTTCCTGTTCTGGTGACTTCCATGCCCTATTATGATGTGTTCTGTGCATTCTGAAAGTTCCTTTCATTTAAACAGCATATTAAAATATCTAGAGCAATTTAAAGATGCTGCATCGTAATGAACCTGACGGTGAGATTTTTTTCAAAATCAAGTCAAATACTGTTCAAGGTGTTTTGAAAGTAAAACAAACGTCGATAGAATATTGATCGTCTAGTTATGGAGATATTATTGATTAAAAACGTGTCCTTTTTCACTCAAACGTACGCCAAAGACAGCTTACGTTTGCTGTTTATAATGACAATATAAGTTAGCCACAAGCTAATAAAATTACCTATAACTAATGATTTTTTCTTTCCATTCACATCACATCATGTCTATACTTGTATCAAAACACAAAACAATATTGATTTCAAATCAGTTTTACCTCTATGAACATCAATCTGACTTGTGCACTTGCACACCGTTAGTTCATATTGGGCAAAAAACGGGTCACGCGTTGCATGTTAAAGTAGATTAAAAAATCCTGACGATCAGTTTTTCTCTAAATTTGTTTTAAATGATGGGAGATATGTGCAAAACAAAATATATAAAATAGAAGAAAATTGACCGTCTGGTATTGAAGGTATGGATTACACTGTTTGACCCGTTCATGACACCCGGGTAGCACTTACTCGTAGGTGTTTAGCCAGAAATACCTGACATTGATGGAAATGGAAATGTAGAGTTAAGAACCTATGTTTGGCCATGTGTTTATAGTCGTCAGTGTTAAACATGTGAGTTGATCCTGACGTGTTGACTGCGGAGTGATAACTATACTTTAACTTCCAATGTAACAGTCAGTATACGGGCAGTTGAAAAATGTGTGTGTGCTATGAACAGTGAACAAGTGGGAATGGGATAACAAAACAAACATTGCCCGTTTTTTCTTTACTGTCCTGAATTAGATGAGGTTTGCAGAAAAGATGGACTATGTTGTTGGGATCCACAGCAAACTCATCTCTGAACAACTACACGTTAATTAGGTACAGGTCATTGGGTGGAAAGAGTGAGTGAGTGATCGTATAGGTGATTAGCATTGTGCACTGAATGTGCTGCCGAGCCAAGTCTGTGAGAATAACTTGATCGACAAGTGTGCCAATGACCTGGTGTCCATCTTAACGTCGTGAGAGCAAAATACTTCGATGACGACTATATACCATAATTTTTGCATTTATGTTTGTGCTGGCAATGTGGCTGGTGGTCTCACCAGAGAGGTGGTCGCAGCAGACGTGTGACTACGTCACGTATCACGTATTACGTCACGTTTTACGTCACGCATTACGTCACGTTTTACGTCACGTATACATGATTACGTCACGTCCGTGATTTCCACCTTTTTCCTCTGTTATAAACCCTCAATGGTTTTGTAACTGATAATCATTCAAGTGTATACATATGTAGGCAGATTTGTATGTATGTATGTTATATGTAAATTTGTATGTGTGTAATATCATGTTGTGACCACATGTCAGCATAATAATAAACCCTAACAAGTAAACGAGAACTGATCAAATGCTGATCAATAAGTGGGCGGCCAATGACCTGGTGTAAATTGTAAAGTCATGAGAGCCATACTGGGATGATCGGGACTATAAACCACCACATTTACATGTACATTTAAATGAATGTTGACTTTCACTTGCAGGTTCTCGCGATGGGGCTGGTCGGCAAGGAAACCTATCTGGCTGAGACGTGGAACAGACTCGATATGTTCATCGTGCTCGCCGGGTGAGTGAGCATGCACGTATTACGTCACGTTTTACGTTACGTTTTACGTGTTACGTCACGTTTTACGTCACGTATTACGTCACACACAGACAGACACGCATGCGCAGAATGATGTGACCATCCCCCGTCAACTTCAAAAGAACGCAAACAAAGTTTAGTGGGGTACATGAGATGCATATTTGTGAAGAGAGTAAATATGGGTGATGAAGGCTTCTGTCTGTTCATTGATTCTATGAGAGATGTCGTAAAACACAATCACGATAGACAGTAAGACAGACACATAATTCTTAAGTACATTTGAAAAAAAATAGGGGGGGGGGGGAGGGCTGTTATGCGCTGGGGGGGGCACTTGGATGGTCGTATATTGTATAGTTGCACTATCTTTGGGGAAATTGTTGAAAGTATTAAATGAGTAGAGTAAGACTGGCGTCAATGTTGTGCAAACTACTGACCTCGATGCTGACCATAAGTAATGTATATGACAAGTCAGTGGTGGCGCGTATCCAGCACGTAGGTTGTCACAGCACATAGCAGCTCGGTGTTGTTCATAGAATTCGCTTCAGTAGTCTAGAAGAAATGTGCAAACACATGCAGACGTCAAAAGAATTTGTTTCTTCCACCCCCGTGTCTCGTAACATTTTCAAGACATTGAATTCGTGTGTGTGCATTCTCTATCTCTATCTGGCTGACACTAACATGATACTACAAGTTTTAACAGAACAACAGCTAACACAGGACGACATCATGAGGCGTCTCTCTCCTCGTCCATTTCTCCTATGCTCTGTTTTCTTCGCTCCAGGACTCTGGAGACAACGGCAGCTTTTCTCAACGGGTATGACAGCAGACGTGATGACGTCACGTATCACGGATTACGTCACGTATTACGTCACGTTTTACGTCACGTATTACGTCACGTTTTACGTCACGTATTACGTCACGTATTATGTCACGTTTTACGTCACGTTTTACGTCACTTTTTACGTCACTTTTTAAGTCACGTTTTACGTCACGTATACGTGATGACGTCACATCTGTGACCTTTCTCTTCTGTTTCCCTTGGCGACCGTTTTCTCTCTATATGCGTCGCCCAGATCTCTTTTTATGAACCTTTTTTCTCTTGCCACTCAGCTACTTTTTTTTTAATCTTCTTTAAGCATCGTGCATGGATTAGTGCTCATTCAAATCTGATTATCTTTGACCCATTTCAAACTTTTCTTGCTTCCTTTTAGCTTCAGTCTACAAAAGAACAGTTCTACTATTCTTTATATTTCAATTTTAGAACAAGTGCGATTTCAAAGCGTCTCTTTCATTAATTTCCTTCTATGGTCGTTTGTGTCGGATAATAAACACGATAGTTAACGTGATTGTTGCATTACATGCCCATTACTGCGGTTGAATTGACCACTCCAAGGGCTCAACACTAGCTAGTGCCCTGGTGTCCTGGGCACGTAAAATCTACGTCAGGGCACATCAAATCTTAGACTCCTGTGCCCCGATGGACACGCCATAAAAAAGTAGTAGCTATTATATTTTAGTCAAAATCGACCATCATATCCACAATGTTGTACTCCTTACGGTGAAACATGCTATGTATAAATGCAGTTTTTATGTTGATCTGATAGTTGAACTATGTTTTGTTTTACTTATTTTTTATTTATTTTGCCGTTTGCGGTTTAGCTTTAAAAATCAGAGCACATAAAAATGAGAGCAGGATTTGGACCCTGGTGGGCACGCAAAAAAAAGTTAGTGTTCAGCCCTGCACTCGAAAAGCAGAAAAAGACATGTGTTTGTACACCAGGATAGAACACGCAGTAGTGATGGCACTTTGCTTCGTAGGTCATTAATATTGACTAGTTTTTGTTCCCCTCAGCAAGGAACTGTGTTCAAACTCTGTGTCATAGGCATAAAAAGTGCGAAACAAAAGATGTAAATGTCTTGTTTGTGGTGGCGAGCCTCACTGTCGAAGAGATGATTTATAGATACTCATGCTGGACCCATCATGTACTAGTAACAACAAGACATAGTAAAAATACCAGTCCACGCATAAAACACGGAACAATTATAGAATTCACTGCCAAATATATTTAATATTATAATTGTATTATTAATTTTCATTAGTTGGCTAATCAGCATTAGTAATAACATTAATCATGATTTTTGTTGAATATAGTTTGTAGTATATTTCAACATATCAGGAGCCCCCTGAAACCCCAGCACATACAACCACACTACGTTTTTGTAGTGAATTTTATAATTTAGCCATAAAAAAAACAAAAAAAATATCAATACATGTTCACCATATAAAACATGTAAAAAGGGACGGTGAGAGTTTTGTCGACATGGAGCCAAAATGACTGAGTCACATGACCAAGACGGCTACCGTCATGTGACCTTCTGGTCGGCTGATCGCGACTGTAATCTATGGGGTGTCGCCACTCGTTTGTGCTTTCGTGGCCGAGTGGACAGGGAGTTGGACTCGTGACCAGAAGGTCGTGGGCTCGATTCCCGGTCGGCGGGTCTGGTGGTGGGTGTTGAGCAAACCTACCTCTAACAGGTTGCACGCTGCGGCTGCGTGGCACCTACACACGTTAGACAGGCAATGTGAGCGATTGCAGTGGTAAACAAATGCGGTTTTCTTTTGGCCTGATGAAGATGTTGCGATAAGATTGAACTCTGACCCCACAGACACCAATAGGTAGCTACAAATCGTCTCTTCCTAGCGAGGAACGGAACCCCAGGATGGTTCAAGCGTACATTCTATACAGTCGATTGTGCTTGAACACGTCTGTACAGTTCGTTTGATATGTTAACTGCACTCAACACAATGCTGATTGGCACCATACGTGACGTAATACGTGATCACGTCACGTATCACGTAATACGTAACGCATTACGTATTACGTATCGGGTTACTGAGAGACATCATGGTTTCCACATCAAAGCCTGCACTGCACGCGCTCACTAACATGGGGCATGATTCGCAAGCTTGCCACACCACCATACGCTCCATGTGCCCTTTTTTCTACATAAAACTGACAATAAATAGACATTTTGTAATTCTAATTCGTCATATTGTGGATAGTTTATATATGCGTATGTATACATTTGTTTTTCATATCTATTTTTTTCCACAATTCATAAAATAGAAATCAGCTGTCAAAATATCATAAGATCTAATGATGGAAGTGTAGCAAGCCTTGTGATAGAACACCAGTAGTTGCTAGATGCACGCCGCTACTCTCCTACCCTGGCTGGTGGAGGCAGGGCACACGATACCCGGCTCTTATGTTCGCTAATGCGCAATTGTTTATTTGTCATTTGATGTTTTATTGAGTTTTATTTCGTCTTCGTGGAATCTGTGGTTCTGTTTCCGTCTGTCAAAATATCATAAGATCTAATGATGGAAGTGTAGCAAGCTCTGAACACCAGTAGTTGCTAGATGCACGCCGCTTCCTACCCTGGCAAAGGTGATACTTGGTCCCTGGAAGCTGGTGGAGGCACACGATACCTGGCTCTTAATCGCTAATTTGCAATTATTTATTTGTCATTTGATCTTTTATTGAGTTTTATTTCGTGCTCGTGAAATCTGTGGTTCTGTTTCCGCCATAGCCCGCGGGCCAGATATCGACCCCCCCACCCCCCTTTGGATTTTTGGAGACCCATATATTATTAAAGCCTGATATCTTAGATACGGGGTTACGGTGGCCCGCTGCCCATCATGTTTGTGATGACTAGCTTCTTAACAAACGACAAATCTTCTCAAAATTCGTTTCCATTTTGGCAAAGACAGAGAATAGCGCAACTTTCACTGTCAGCTCTGCGCAGACAAAAACTAATAGTTGGAGGAAATCTTTTCCGTTTTGATCATTCTCGCAGGCTATTAATCATCGCAGTAAAAGTTGTTCATGAGACGGAAACGAATGTTCTTGCTGCTCCCAGCTTTGCTTGTGTAGGAAGTAGCTTGCTGTAGTATTGTATGTTAGTCACTGTGTTCACCTGGCAGAGAACTGGCTTTGTTGATTTTATTAAAACAAATCACTTTTCAAACTTGTTGGCCAATAGTTCTAGTCCCGCTTTACCATAAAAAGTAACTTGCAGAAACAAATAGAGATTAAAACAGTATCAAACCGTATGTCAAATCCATGTTAGGCTGTAGAAAAAAATGCTGTGCACATGGCGATGTTTGTTACTGCAATTCTATTTATAGTGAAGCTGGGATAAACCCCACCTAATGACAGAATAAAAATACAGCGTACAGATGTGTGCATTTTTCTGTTTAAACCATCGTAGCACAGCTGTTAATGAGCCCACAGCAGGTTGATGGGTAAAAATGAAGCTACTTACTTATATTGTCGTATGATATCTACTTGATTTCTCTGCTTCATCAACATGATCCATCTATGTCGATTTTTTTTTAATGAAAAAAAACGTATGCACACACATCCCGTAGGTGGCGATAATATGCGATTTGAGCATGTTTATTTACATTAGATCTTACTAGGAATTTTCTTTTTACACTTTGGCACAGGGAAAACAATCGTGTTCATTTAGTAGTAATGTTACGTGGTATTTGTTCGAAGCCTAACTACATCATGTAATTAACACCGGAAGTGAATTGAACGTACGTCTGACGTTATTTCGAAACGTATGGCGTTTGTTGTACTACGCACATATTAAAAATTAAACCTTATTGTAAATAGTGTATATGCATATCCTATTTTATGGCTGTAATATTGCTGCAATAGATATATAAATAACAAAATAAATAAATAAATACGTAAGACGTTTAATATTGCATGGCGTCCTAACTTAAAAAAACCCATCAAATTCATTGTTGTGAAATATTGACATCTTTGAGTGTTTATCGTGTTATAATGAATATATGTCATGGTTTGTCGGTCACCATGTTTGGTGAATTTGAGAAGAGTATTGCACGGATTAGTGAAAAACGTTGAAGCCGTGAGAAAGACAGCAAAGCTAGTAGCTGACATAGCCAGTGGCTCTCCTAAATGTACCCGGGGGTGATAGAAAGACAAGTGAGCAGTTCGGCATTCAAATTCGAATTTAATTCTAAAGGATTTCCACAGATTTATTCTATTTCCATTGAGCATTTGACTTTCTATCACCGCTGTCTGCTGTAGTGATACGGCCATCTCCCTAGCAACCGAACACCTGCTACCTAGCAACCAAACACCTGCTTGCTAGCTACCGAACACCTGCTACCTAGCAACCAAACACCAGCAGCTGGGGATCGCTGCTGTCAATAGTTAAGATGTAAAGCCTTCCAATCAAAGTGGATTATCATGTTAATCACTCCAATCAGAAAAATGGATTTGATGCACTTCATAACAAACATTTATTTTGTTTATTTTCTTTTTCCTTTCCATATTAAAAGCCTTGCCGAGTTTATAATAAACAAGTAAGATTTTTGCCTTTTTGCTGTGCCACTCTCTCTCCGGGTGTGCTTGGCTCTCTCTGTTGCTGCTAACCGGCATGGGCTTGCTCTATCCCTGCTGTAGGCTACCCTCTTCTGTTCTCATCATGCACTGCACTCCCCTAGCATGCTCCACATGCAACCATGGCAACCATGGTAACCATGGTAACCATGGCAATCATGGCAACAACAAAAAATAATAGTTAAACTGCAGGGGTAGGATCGGGGAATAAGATAAGATGCAATTATATTTCGTAATGAAAACCATTGGAAAATGTGTGTAGGAGATATTTACAAATGGTCAATACACAGAATGAAAATGATTATCGCCTGAGATAACTAGAATCAAGAATGAATGAGACGTTATCAGAGTTGCGTCAAATAATGATCTTGCTCAAGTTTTTCAAAACAATGTATTTTCAAAATCATCGTTTTACACCATGCTGTCTGTATATAGGGCAATCATGCTAGTAGATTTAATTGTGCGATATGTAATTTTGTCATCTACAAAAAGACTTTAAACACCTGTTCAAATGGATACATTGCCCCTGAGGCTGGGAACTGAGGGAGCCATGAATGTGATGCATGGAGAAAGAGCCTAAACCATGTTTTTTGTAAGCAAAATAAAGCTATTCAGGCTGCTGTCTTTAGCGCAATGTGATTTTGATGTCCAAATATTCTTAATCATTATGATTTCTAAAGAACAATTGTAACTTTGTTGAGAAAGGCTAGTTCAATGTGCCCTGGGAGATTATATGGACCACCCAGTATCAGCTGTGAGCATCTTTATTCGCACACTGAGACAGTGATTGGCTAGAAGGTTCATGACTATTTTAGCCGTTTTTAGTTCATTATTTCAAATCAGACGCAGGTAAGAACACGATTAATGATAAATCAAACCATATTAATCCAGAGAAGCAGCCATAAAAACGAAAAAGAAAATCACAGTCTTTTGATGTATTTTCTGTTAACGGGTTTTCTGTAAATCATACAACACATTCCCTGCCAAGACGGCAGAAAATCAGTCAAATTTTGCTGCTGTTTCTTTGTTTAGACGAAATCACGAGGGGAGAAGTGAATGATGGCAAAACCTGCAGAAAACCTGCAGAAAACCTGCAGAAAACCTTGCCGTTGAGCAGTCACTGTGCTGTTTTCATGCCAGACAGAAGTTTATCTTTTGGTTCATCTTTCTTTTTTCACAACACTATATTTTCACTTTCATTAACAGTTTCGCGTCCAAACACCTGTTGGCATCATCAGAATGCTCTTCCCGCGCAATGTCAGAGGTCAAATCTTCCGATCCTGACCTAGGATCGCATCGTACACTCAGGATCGGAAGATTTGTGTATTGTTAGTATAATTATACGTAAAATGAGACCTACTGCCATGTGCTTCCATACCCGAATGGTTAGGGAGTTGGATTCGTGACCAGAAGGTCGCAGGTTCGATTCCCGGTCGGGTCTGTTGGTGCATGTTGAGCAAACCTACCCCTAGCAGGTTGCACACTGCTCTGTGACACCTAAACGTTAATTAGGTACAGGTCATTGGGTTGAAAGAGTGAGTGAGTGATTGTGTGAGTGATTAGCATTGTGCGCTCAATGTGCTGCCGATGCAAGTAAACGAGAACTGATCAATTGCTGATCAATAAGTGTGCCAATGACCTGGTGTAAATTGTAAAGTCATGAGAGCCAGATTGGGATCAGGACTATATAAACCACCACATACTGCCATGTACATAGTACATAGACTAACTTTTATACACACGACTTGTTGTATGAATGTGCTTGGTTAGTTATCAACAAAGAAGTCTGTTTCGACTTTGAATCAGGCCAGGTTTTGGCTGAAGATGTAAATGAATCAGGGAGGAGACACAAGTGTACGCACGCCTTTTTGAATAAACACCATCATTTTTGGGGATCTACCACTTTCTAGCAAGATAGGAAAATATTTCAAAATTTGGAAAACGTCACTGAAACAGTCTATTGCATGCAAATGACGTGCTGCTTCAAGTACGTGAGACGTACGTGAGACGTGCTGCTTCATACGATTAAAGTTAATTACCTCTGATGATGTTCATGGATGATTTCATACCGATGGTGATAATGAAATTATATGCTACAGTAGAACCTCTCTATTAGGACCACCTTAGGGACGAGTGTTAGGTGGTCTCAATAGAGAGGTGGTCTATATACAGAGGTTAGCTTTGGTAATTTTATGAAGTTTGGGACCGTGAAAAGTGGTCTTATTATAGAGGTGGTCTCTATAGAGAGGTCTTAATTGGAGGTACTGATGTAAGATGAAGCTCTTCGCGACGTCCCTTGCAATTGTGCGTATCTGTTTGAAGCCCGCCCAGCATCATTTCGGACATTGCAGTGGGCAGCAATAAAACCCCTGACTTATGCCGCCCTCCCTCCGAGGGTAATAAGTACGGCTCTACATCACACTTCTCCTCTCTTTATCACCCAAGGTGCTAAATGGCTCCCTTCTCTCAGACTGTTAGAGTCTATAAGTCTATAGAGTCTATCATATAATAATATTGTGTAGTCAAATAAGTTGATATATAATAATAATAACAATTAAGTATGCGTATAATCCTCTGTATGTTAAACAATAATGTCCTGAGGTTTGATTTTGCCAAGGACGCTAATGTGTTGAAATTCAAATAGATATTTATTTGTTTTTATTTAATTTTTTGGTTGGAATAAGCAAAGGAAGAAAAATAAGAATATAAAAAGCAATAAAACCCCTGACTTACTGCACCCTCCCTCCGAGGGTAATAAGTCCATCACCATTCTCCTCTCTTTAACACCCAAGGTGCCGGAAAGGCGCCCTTCTCTCTGTTCTACCTTTAGGAGGCTTTGCTGCTGCTTGCTGTTTTGGGTTTTGTTCTTTAGCATTCACAGGGCTGCCAAGTAGTACAGATAGGTCAGGTTTCTGACCCAGAATACCCAAATACTAATTCTACATTCAAAATACAGATTTCCCCACTAAGTGTATTTTTCATTAATAATTACCTTTTTATGAAGTAAAACCACAGGAACTGCATCCCAACATAGATATGTGTGCTTGTGATTGGTGTTAAAAGCCCTGAATATTGGTTACATTACACCAACAATACATACATATCAGTTCTGCGCTCTATATGGATTTCTTTTTACACCCAGTATTTTTGTAGACTGTTTGCCATTCCGCCACGGAATACCCCCAAAATTCTAATTTTGGGCATCTTGAGTACAGAAATGACTATTGAGGGGTTGGCAGCCCTGCATTCACACACTTTGATTAACACAAATCATCTACTAACGTCTTAAGAAACTGATGGTGGTTGAGATATTCTTTTTCAACTTTTTTTGCGTAGTTTCAATTCTGTTTTATGGGGTTCTGACATGAAGTATCTTCAACTAATTTTGACGTTGGTGTTGTCTAGTTTGAAGAGTTCACACACGGTAGCTGATTTAATACTAACACCCACACCTACATGATGGCTAGAAAAAAAAAAACAAAAAAAAATGATTGAGATTAGATGCAATTTTATAGATTTTATAAGTTTTACAAATTTTCGGCATGTACTGCCTTTCTCAAGTTTATGAATGACAATAAATAACAAAACAGCCTTCTGCGTAGAACGTAGCACGTACACAGGTAAAAACTACGTAGTTCAATTTGTAAAACTGTAAATCTATAAAATTGCATCTAATCTCAATCATTGTTTTTAATTTTTCTAATCAATGGCACAGTAATTACTACATTTATTTCATACACTTCTCAGCTTGGTCTTCTTCTGCTCAAATGAAAATTGATTTTATTCTATTATCATTTCATATTTCAGACCTGCTTGTTTTTTTCTAAATTTTGTTTTCTAACAACAACTATTTTGACTATTTCAATTTCATATCTTAATTTTCTGTTCCACCAATTAAACCTGATAATATTCATTGTGCTTGCACAAATTAATACAAACTTAAATCTGTATTTATAAAAATCTTCCAAAGAACGCTTTCTAAATTCACCATTTAGAGGAATTGGAAAGTCAGTTAATTATTTGTTGTTTTTTGTACATAATTTAACTTGAAAGTCATCAAAGATGTCCATTTTCCTTCCAAGCTGAACGGATGTGTTTGTGTGAAAGTGGAGTATCAGATATATTTTTCCCAAGTTTGCTTGTGAATTCAATTCTACGCTCACTGTTCTGGCAAGCAAGCTCCTGCCGCTGTATTGCCATAGCTGAAGACATACGCTTCCATTTGACTATATCAAGTGGCCCTGACTGGACTCGAACTCACGACCCCGTCAGAGCCTCTATATCGAGATCTTTAACGCCTTTTAATTTTCTCAAAGTCATTCAAAGTCATTTATCATCTATATACAACCTTGGTTAAATAGTGATGAATACTAATAATTTCTTTCTAATTACAGTAATCACAATGCAAATAGCAATGTATTAATCGTAAACATCCTTAAACTAGTCAAACTGTTAAACTATCATTTGTATTAATACAACACAATCTAGTCCATTTCATTAAAACTATATCATAAATCCATGAAATATACATCTTACACTCAATATTCTCCTGTTGTCACAACTAAAACAATATATCGTGGCATTCCGTGATAGCCACTTGATATAGTAAAATGGAAAATGTCTCTTCAGCTAGCCCGTGGTAGGGGCTTGCTTGGCAGAACAGTGAGAGTAGAATAAGATTCTGTCACCCCACAGACTGTGTTATCACAATTGGCATATTTTTAAGAACATTTCAGAACTTTTATAGACTCTAATCTTTTCTTTTTTTTCAAAGAAATTTACGTTTTTTGAGTCTTTGAGTATTCAAAAATTCATTCATTATTTCTAATGCACAATCTGTTTATTTGTGGACTATGTAATTGTGATAACAATATTCTAAAACCACTGACATATGTAAAGTTGTCCACGTCATACGTCATACGTCGTACGTCATACGTCGTACGTCCACGTTTGTGTTTTTCCATGCCCAGCACACAGGGGGGGGGGGATTTCCAATACATTTGGTTAGTACGGATGTGCCATTTTTATAGGTCACCTTTCCCAGCCTCTTGATATATCATTGAGTCCTATTTTTTTTTAGATATTTGATATATCATTGGGTCCCTATTTTGAGAAATTATATATGTTTGGGTCTTGGTTTTAAGACAACGCTATATTTCAGGGTATTATCTCTCGATATATCTATATCGTAGGGCATTGACATCGAAATATTGCATATTATGCCCCCAAGGAGGGCCTTTACTACAATGGGCGTCCGTTGACAAAGGCCTTTGATGTGAAACATCAAAGTCGGGCGCCCGTGCTAAATTATGGGGCTGTAACTTGCAATTGTAAAAGTCAGTGGCATCGGCAGATATAGTTTTAGTTTTTTTAGAGAAATGATCTCGTCGCTTTTGGACGTGCAAAAAAAACACAAGAAAAAGAAACATTTTAGTGGGGAAACGGGAGGTTCCATGGCAAGCCCCGCCCGTGTGAGCGTGGTGTTCATAAGAAAGGGGGATACTGGGAAATAGGGGGATGTGGGAAAACAGGCAAAACAGGGGCATGTGGAATTTAAAGGAAATGGGGTGTGGGAAAAAAGCCTTGAAATTGAAGGGATGTGGGAAACGATGCCTAAAAAATGAGGAATGTGGGCTATAATTGTGCTGGGTGTGGCCGTCTCTCTCTCCCACGTTTGCTGAAAATACTTGATTCTGATTGGCTGAGAGTTTATAGCCTAAAATGATGCATAAACATGGGAGAAAAACTGATGTCCATCAAGCTTTGCGTGTGACTGTGTCTGTGTCATGGTGCCTCTGTCTCTGTCGTGCTGTTATGACTGCCTGTGAGTGTGTTTGAGTGTGTTTGGCTGTCTGTCGTGCTGCCTGTGACTCTCTCTGTCTGACCCTCTCTCTCTGTGTGTTTCAGTACGTGTGTGTGACTGTGTCTGTGTGTCTGTCGGGCTGGTTGAGACTGTGTTTCCATGGTTATGTTGTGTTTTCAGCGCGGTGGAGTACGCCATCGACACAGAGAACCTCTCTCTGTCCGCGATCCGCACCATCCGGGTTCTGAGGCCGCTCAGGGCCATCAACAGGATCCCCAGTGAGTACAGCTTTTGAATCTTTTGATTGATCAAAAATAATTTGTAAGTAAAAACAAAACTTTGACATGTGATAAACCTAGTGTTACTAGTTTCAGTGATTAAAAGTGCTTACCATATTCGATCTTATTAGCGCACACACCCCAATAAGCGCACCCCCCTGTTAATGCAGATTGAATATCATACAAATCTTGCTCTTTTTACCGGCGCCATTTTGTAAGACTATAACACCCTCGTATTATTCCGTATTCGGATCACCACATAACCATCCGGGCGCGTTGTGTTATGTTCAGTGGGGTCAAAGTGAGAAACATGCATGAAACGTGACAAATTGTTGTGGTGCGGCTTATCATTTTTTTTGTTGTTGTTAAAATTTGTTTTTGTAAGCGCACTGTGCGCTTATTAGAACGAATACGGTACACATACGGTTGAATGTTGGATAACTTGCTGATAACGTGTGCAGCAGAAGGTAAACTTATCACTTGTCATTCGATGTGGTCCATGTTTAGCTTTTCCCATCGAATAAAAACTGTTTGTGAAGGTTAATCGTGATATAATGAATATATGTCATGTTTTTTGGGCCAATATGCATGATCGGGCAATATTCACCAAATGAGGGCGTTGATTCATGCATATTGACCGCGAAACCATGATATATATCCTGGCAATGTATCCATGACGCACCGTTGTTTCCACGGTTACGCCCCGTTGTTTCCACGGTTACGCCCCGTTGTTTCCACGGTTACACTGCGTTGTTTCCACGGTTATGCTGCGTTGTTTCCACGGTTACGCCCCGTTGTTTCCACAGTTACGCCCCGTTGTTTCCACGGTTACGTCGCGTTGTTTCCACGGTTACTTGGCGTTGTTTCCACGGTTACGCCCCGTTGTTTCCACGGTTATGCCCCGTTGTTTCCACAGTTACGCCCCGTTGTTTCCACGGTTACGCCGCGTTGTTTCCACGGTTACGCCCGTTGTTTCCACGGTTATGCCCCGTTGTTTCCACAGTTACGCCCCGTTGTTTCCACAGTTACGCCCCGTTGTTTCCACAGTTACGCCCCATTGTTTCCATGGTTACGCCCCGTTGTTTCCACGGTTACGCCCCATTGTTTCCACGGTTAACGCGTAACCGTGAAAACAACGTGGCGTTGTTTCCACGGTTACTTGGCGTCGTTTCCACGGTTACTTGGCGTTGTTTCCACGGTTACCGTTGTTTCAGGCATGCGTATCCTGGTGATGCTGCTGCTCGACACGCTGCCGATGCTCGGCAACGTGCTGCTCCTCTGCTTCTTCGTCTTCTTCATCTTCGGCATCGTCGGCGTGCAGCTCTGGGCCGGGCTGCTGCGAAACCGCTGCTTCCTCGAACTGCCGGCCAACGTCACACCCCCGCCCGGGTGAGTCCATTATAACGTCACCCCCCGCCCGGGTGAGTCCATTATAACGTCACACCCCTGTAGTTTTACTATTTTTCATATAAAAAAGTATAACAGAATCTTTTTTCATGTATCAAAAATCTGTACTGTAACAAACAAGGTAAATCACTTAGTCAGTAGTTCATATCTATTAAAATACCATAATCGTAAATCTTACATGCATTCTCACACCGGGGGTGTTTGACTACCGGTGCACGTCACAGATGGGTTTCCGCGTTTTATGACATAATTATTTCAAGGTAACTCCGCAGGTGTTCCACTAGAGGGGCAGCCGCCAAATGGCTATTAACATGATTTTTATGGGTTTGAACGGGGGTTAGACAGGTGCCGGGGTGCATGGGCCAAATATGGTTATTGCTTTCTTGGTATCCCCGTTAGCTGAAAAGTGACATCATGACGGAAACTGTGGCTCACCGGTGGTTTCACTGTAGCTATATAAGCCCAAGGGGAATGTGTGTAAGGCAGTTCATAGTTCATAGTTGTTAGTTTTATAAGCAGTTATTAGCGCAGTCTTGAAGTGTGTTCATGACGAGAGTCGTACTTGGTGTTGACTCGTATAGTGTGGCTTGATGCTATAGCTCCCTTCTCTTACGAGATTGTAATTGCATTGTTGTGGACTTATGTGACAAGTCGTGTGTAGAATAATATAGAGTAACTGTATCCATATATATACCTTATTAGGAAATAAATCTTAACCAACGAACTCAACTGTGTTTTCAATATTGTGTTTGTGTATGCAAATAGGCTATCATTGGAACAGTACGGCTGTGTAGAATATGTTTATTGCATTATTTATGTCATCATTCATGACATCACCAGAGGTCAAAAGGTCATGACCTAGTGGCTGAAACTAAAATCGGCCACCTTTTCTCTTACAACTCATCGTGCAACTTAAGGAAAAGGCCCTCACACTTATCCTTTTTAGGAAAGAAACTGTACATATACATGCAGTTTTTCAAAAAGGAATGAATCATTTGGTTGCAACATTATACTAATAATCTGACATCGAAAATACTCAAATTTGGCGAGAAAACGGCCTAAACAGAAAAAAACCGTGGCTAACACTAAAACCGGCCCTCTTTTCTGTTGCAACTCCAGGATGATGATAAAACTCTCTCCAACATTCCCAGCAATACGCCCCGCAAAAAACACACTCGCCCCCCGTTTGGTGACTCGTCGTACTCACGGTGAACAGGAACTATAATAATAAAATAACAATATAATAATAGAACTCCCAGAAAAGGTTACCAAAAGAAACACAAGTGCAGTGTTTTGTATCAAGACATTTGAGACATGATCTTTGTCTACCACAATCTCTCCTTTTATCACGTGATGTTTTACAGGCAAATGGTTAACCCACGAGAATGACCAAGGTCCTGCTCTGTGGGGCCAGGAGTGGCGCTGGTTTATATGGTAAACGCCATACGGCATACGTATAATGTTTGACGTTTATACGTATGACATGGTGTTCGTAGCTACGTATTGCGTTTGTATTAAACGTGCCGGAGTCACTGTTTATTCAAGCGCAACTTGTCATTAGTCTACAGCGGTGGTTATAAGATAAGACAAGACAACTTTATTTCAGATGTACAGCATACACCCATAGAGCAACACATAATTGTGTACAAACTACATAGATAGGTATAATATCAAACACTGTAGCTGAGAACACTGTTATTGGACAGATTGATTAAATCACACAAACAACTTTCTAGTCCAACTGTTGCAACATAATTCAGAGGCAGCAAAAGTAGTATACGATGAATGTAAAATGCTTGCTGTTGTGATGTTAGCTTTGCTTATATGCTGCTGCTGCTGCTGCTGCTGCTGCTGCTGCTGCTGCTGCTGCTGCTGCTGCCTAAAGATAGTGATTTTCAACAAACACCAATGGCCGCGAGCGTTTGCGATTGATGATGCTTTGTTTCGGGCTGCCAGTTGATAACGGGGTCTGTATTTGTGCTGAGCAGCAGAGAGAAAGTATGCTCTTATCACAGCCGCCGGCGGCCATGACTGATACCAGGCTTTTTGTTTACAACATGAAATAACAGAATGTTTTCAAAATTTTCTCAATAAAACTTCCATGTCCGTAATACGTACATATTTCTAAGTAAGACTGACGTGAAATGGTACGCCTGACGTTATTTCTAAACGTATGGCGTTTGTTGTACTACGCACATGTACGTAAGACGTTTAATATCGCAGGAGAGAGAAAGTCTTTATGGCTGCTACCAGGCTTTTTGCTCCTGCTGCGCTAAACTACAGGTTTATTTGTACACTTTTCCAGTAACATTTAGTTTTATAGTGTACTAAACAAATAAACTTAACATTTAAAATATACGCCAAAGTAGTAGGGGTAGGATTCGCCAAACAAGCACCGTAAAGAAGAGAGTAAACGAAATAGATAATACTTTTCTATAATCTGAGATCTAAACCACCATAAGAAACACGCAACAGTATCTATGCAATATGATCATGACATGCATTCTAAGCTTGCACATACATAAGCACAGTATGACCTCGTTTGTGGTGCGTTATCACAGAGAGTATGCTCTGCTCTTATCACACGCCGCCGCCAGCCATTGCTGATATCAGGCTTTTTGTGGCTGGATTCTCATGTACAGTATTTGTGCTACCTGCTGTGTACTCACTTTTCTAATGTGTTTTTCCCAGTTTGCTTGTGGATACGATTTTATTCTTCTCTCTCTCTCTCTCTCCCCTCTCTCTCTCTCTCTCTCTCTCTCTCTCTCTCTCTCTCTCTCTCTCTCCCCCTCTTCTCCCCTCTACCACTTTCTACTCTCTTTTCCCCTCTCCTATACTTTCATACCTACCTCCTCCCCCCTTTCCTTCTCTCCCCCCTTTTTCTCTTTCATTTTATCATTATTTCTGGGAACCCCCACTTTTTACCCAAAACTAAAAGACTAAACCAGCTAATATATTTTTTTAAAATTTTAAAGAATAGCCCTGTACGAAATTCGAATAAGACCCTGCTTTAACCCGAATTGATAGCATCATCCCAACAGGGTTTTTTGTGGTCACCCTCAAAAATTCATTTTTTTTTGTATATTTTTGAACTTTATTTTTCAAGATAATGAAAAATAAAATTACATAAATAGTTATTAAATTTCAAGGAAAAGTTTCCCTTTTCAAAATATAAAAGAAATTAAGATTCCAAAAATGGGGAATTCCTTTAAAGTAATGTTATCAGGGCAAACTACAAGCCAACACAGCTTTTTTGGTTTTTGGAAAATCCCACATAAAAATCCCCTTTGTTTTTTAGTAAAACTTTTACCCGTAAAAAACCAAAAAACCAAAATGAGGAAACAAAAACCAAAAAAATCCAGAATACCTGTGAAAAATGCCTTAAAAGAATTGGTTTTAAAAAGGGGAAATACAAAAATATTCCTCTGGTGGTGGTGAGGGATGCAACCAAACAATTGATGCCAAAACTTTAAAATTTTTTTTGGCGTTGTACCCATAAAAAACCCAAAAAAAAAAAAAAAATTAAAAAATTAATTAATGTAATTTTTTAAAAAAGGGTTTTTTTTTTTGTTTTTTTTTAATTTTAATTTTTAAATTTTCCTTGGGGGGGTTTTTTTTTGTTTTTTTTTTTAAAAAAAAAAATTTTTTAATTTTAAAAAAAAAAAAATTTTTTTTTAAAATTTAAAAAAAAAAAAAAAGGGGGGGGGGAAAAAAAAATTTTTCCCCCCCCGGGGAAAAAAAAAAAGGGGGGCCCCACCCCCTTTTTTTTTTACACCAGTTCTTTGGGCCCCAAATTGGTTGACCCCAAATTTTTTTTTTTTTCCCGGAAAAATTTTTTCCCCAAAATTTAAAAAAAACCCCCCCCTTTTTTCCCCAAAATTTTAAAAAAAACCCCCGGGGGGAA
This sequence comes from Streblospio benedicti, assembly GCA_019095985.1. Classification (NCBI taxonomy): domain Eukaryota; kingdom Metazoa; phylum Annelida; class Polychaeta; order Spionida; family Spionidae; genus Streblospio; species Streblospio benedicti. Next base: position 59,801,765 of record CM032669.1, on the reverse strand, counting down.
AAAAAAGGGGGGGGCCCCCCCCAAAAAGATCCCCACACGTTACAGTCGGGGTCATTTAGCAAAAAATGTGATTGCTGATTTGCCTACTAAATCTTGAGTGGGGAATTGTGAACTGCTTGCTGTGTTTAAGTGGTGTGTGAACCTGGTCAATTACAATTTCCTTTTTGATTGGTGAAAGACAATGAAATGTGTAATTGGTGAGGAGCGGTGGTTTAGGGAAAGGAAAAAGTTGGTGAATGGGAATTTTTTAAGAAAGTTTCTCTGCGCGCGAGTAGAACCTTTTCCCCCAAAAGCTCACGCTGTGGGCATTTATTCCCGAGGCACGTGCACTCTCCGACTGCCGCCCTGCCCCCGGGCACAGTGCTGACAACGACCAGTTCTGCTGCGTGTTTTTTAAAAGTATAGATTTAAGACCCAGATCCTCGACAGGTCTTATGTAAACAGTTGGCGGGGAATGGGAAAGGCCTTAATGTTGCACCATGGGAAATAACGGCCATTTTTTTCTGTTGTTGTTTTAAAATTGTAGGCTATATATTAAATATTTGTATATTTGGCCTACAGCATTTGGGTCTCTTTCTTTTAAAGTATTGCTTTTTTTCGGCTGTATTATTAATGATATGATTTGTTTTTCTTAATGATATGAATTTTTTAAAATTTAGAACAAAAAATTTTATATTATTAATGATACAGCCGTAAAAGAAAGCAATAATTTTTTGACAAAATAGGCATATAGACCCCGCTGCTGCCCCCGGCAAAGTCGGCCCTAATATGTCGGGCGCTGTGTAAGGGGTGAACGTTTTCCAAACCCTGTTTAGGTGTTTGTGGGTGTCGCCATTCCCAAACCCTATGACCACTCTTTTGTTGGTGGGGTCTGTGTTGGGAAAAGGGCCCAATGCATTGAGCCCCGAACCTGTGACCCTGATGTTGAGATGCCCGGTTGGGCAATGAAATGGGTTTTTTGTTGGGGTTATAGTCGTGATTTTATTTGGCCTCACGACTTTTTTCAATTTACAACCCGGGCATTGGCCCACGTATTGATCAGCAATCGATCTTGCATCGGCAGCTTGCATTCAGCGGGACAATGCTGATCACCACACACTACCCCACCCCTCTGTCAACCCAAAGACCTGTACCCCCCTTAACGGGAGGCGCGACAGAAAACAGTGTGCAACTCCTTTAGGGATGAGTTTTCCCCAACACCCACCACCCGACCCACCGACCGGGGAAACGGCCACGACCTTTTGGGAAAGTTGGGGGCTTTCTGCCCATACATCAGCCTTATCCAGCACTCCGCCTAACATCATATTGATGCTTTGCTGGGCCGGGTTTTTTCGCACTTTTACCCGCTGATAACATTTCCCTTGGGGGAAAGTATCGCCGTAGTGATTGATCGTTTTTTCCATTGTTACTAGAAATGTTATCATAAGTTAAACGTTACACGCCAGTTAAACGTCACAGGATAAACGATAAAAAAGTTGCCCCAAGGGGGGTGATCAGTTTTATGCATTCTGCCTGATCAATATCATATTGATTTTTTACGGCCTTTTTATTCTGTATTATAAGTAGATTGTATATACAAATTTGAACAGTCTAGAAGCTTGTGTTTAAATTGTTATAAGTTTTATAAAATATTCAAATATGTATCTGTGGTTTGGGCCTCATTGTGCCATTTTCATAAGACCAAGTGAGAAAAAACCCAAATACTGCTTTTTGTTTTAAGGTGGCGAAAAGGGAAAAATTTCCTTTTAAATTTTATTTTAAAAAGGGAAAATGATTTTCCCAAAAAGTAAATTAACATGGGAAGGTTTGTTTTTTTACGAGAAAAACCCCCGGAAAAGGGGGTTCAAAAAAAACGGGTTAAAATTTTCCTTGAAAAAATGGGAAAAGAAAAATGCCCTGGGTTTTAACGGTTAAAAAAAACTTCCCCATTCCCCTTTGGAAAACTTAAATCCCTTTAAAAAAAAATTCTATTGGGGCCACACTAACTAAGAAATTTGGTTTAAAAACCTTCCAAAAAAAACTAAAAAAACCTTTTTGTCAAAATTATTGGCCCAAAATTTTTATTTAAAAACCACCTTTGGACCCCCTCTTTTTTGAAAAACCTTTTGGCCCCTTTTTAAAGACCCCCTCTTTGAGACCACCCCCCTTATTAACATTCACCTCTTTTGGAACCACCTCTATTGAGACCCTTCTTTTAGCCCCCCTTCTTTTGGGAGCCCAAACCTTTTCTTTTGGACCACCCTCTTTGGGGGAGGTTGTCCCGGGGTTTTGGCGGACTGTGAGAGGTGAGCAAACTGATAATACTGCTGTGTGAGCAGAATCCCTGCCCATTGCCGCCCAGTTGGAAACACATTCTCTCGTTTTATTATGATCAGCGATATCTGTTAAAAAAAACAAAAACCCCCCCGGAAAAAATTTTTAAACAAAAAACCCGAAGAGACCCAAAAATTTTGACGACGTCGTAAATTTGGCAGACGTCCGATTTAATCAGACGGATGAATAGAATGGGGCGAATGAGGCGCGATATCGTGTTCTTTTTGTGCCGAGGGGGGGAAAAGGCAGAATTTATGCCCCAAAAAAAACAGGGGGTGCCAATCCACACACCCGGGGCAATACCAAAAAAAACGGCGCCAAAAGTCAAAGTCAAAAGGTCGAAATGTCGTCAATTAACATCCCCACTTTAATCACCCAAAACCACCTTTTGTCCTCTTTTTTTTAAAACCAAAACGGTGGATTTCTGTGAAAGTTACCAACCAACCCCCTTTTGGGTGCAGAATTGGCGATTTATAGTTTTATATAAAAACCCCCCGGCTGCTTGGGATGATGGGTAAATTCCCGGGCTCACAACCTTTGGGGGGCGGAGTTCGAGTCCCGTGAGGGTCACTTGATGTAGTAAAAAGGAGATGGCCCCCAGCTATGTCAATGCAGTGGTAGGAGCTTTCTTTGGGAGAAAAGTGGGGGTGGAAAATTTAATATTTTGGAATCGTGTATTCAAACCGGCCCTCATATTTTAATTTCTGTTAGCAGACTGTTTTCCCCGGTATTGGTAATTGAAAAAGGTATATTTTTTTTGGGTTTTTTTTATACTAGACAGACTATAAGTGTTTGGGGTGTCTAACAGTTCGCAATTCATGGTAAACTAGTATGTGTCTGTGAGTTAGATTTTTTTTTTGACATTTCCATTGTATTGGCCCCGTCTGCCGGGGCCCCATACGGCACATGTGGGAAAGCTTGAAAAGTAGGTTAAGTTCTATGAATGAAGATATAGCAGGCGCTGTAGCAGTGAGTATGTGAAACATGAGTGAACGCCAATGTGGGTTTTTTTTAGCACGTCCGGCTACGGTGAGGATGTGCTGCCCGGGGAGTGGAGAAGGATATAGCAAGAAATTTTTGCCAATGACCTGGTGTGAATGTGGAGTCGTCTGATGCGGCGAACAGGACCATAAAAAGACATTTACATTTTTATGTATCTTGAGACATTGTTATGGGGTTTCAGTGGCCGAGACGATATAAAAGGGTTTAAAATAGTGGCCTTTTGGGTTGATTCCCGGTGGGCGGGCCCGGCGGTGGGTGTTTAGCAAATTGGGTTTCACACTGCCCGTGGCACCCACCGAACCCGTGGCCCGGTTTGGATGGATTTCACTGAGGGTGTGAATGCCTTTCAGCCAGTGCCGTATGCTCCCGGGAGTTGAGAAAGCAGGTGAAATGGTGAGAGGGCCCAAAGACCTGGGAAAAAAGAGCGAGCGAACAGGTTTTCCCGGGTAGTCCAAAACGTCATACGCCCTAAGCCAAAACGTTAAATGAAAGAAGGGATTGG
>CM032669.1:59690516-59789325 GCA_019095985.1 Streblospio benedicti | reverse complement strand
TGGTTACCATTGCCATGGTTACCCTTGCCATGGTTACCGTCACCATGGCTACCGTCGCCATGGTTACCGTCGCCATGGTTACTGTTGCCATGGTTACCATTGCCATGGTTACTGTCACCATGGTTACCATCACCATGGTTACCGTCGCCATGGTTACTGTTGCCATGGTTACCATTGCCACGGTTACCCTTGCCATGGTTACCGTCACCATGGTTACCGTAGCCACGGTTACCTTCACTAGGGCTGTGGTAGTGGAAGGTTATAAGATAAGATGAGATAAGCTTTATTGGACAGATGTGTAGCATACAGATCCAGATAAAACGTAATCGTGTATAAACATTATATGTACATAGACGGCATATTGAATACTGCTAAGAATACTGTTATTGGACAGATTGATTGAATACAAACCACTTTCTAGTCCAACTATTGCAACATTCAGAGGCAAACGTTAGCTGCAATAGTGGGGGTTATGTCTTATGAGGGATTAGTGGGGATTATGTGGGATTAGTGGGGGTTATGTGGGATTAGTGGGGGTTATGTGGGATTAGTGGGGGTTAAGTGGGATCTGCTGCCACCTTTAGTGGGGGTCAGCTTATGATGCAGACAATTAAAATGAACAAAATGCATGGGTGGTTCTTATTTATTTTATGTAAGCGATTGTGGCGGTGAATGTTTTGTAATGTGCACTGCATAGAGAAATACACTCTTGGGAAAACACAATACCAGTATTGGCTGTGAAAATCATTAATTTTCAAGGAGGTGCCTGGTAAATTTTAAAATAAAAATTTGTCTACTAGACTACATTGTAAATTAAACTTTAGATCCCCTGTCCCTATCACAGCCCAGTGTTCTTTTCCATCTTTATACTTGTATCAGAAGAAATAATGGGTTTATATGTTAAAAATTAAAGACGATTACTGTGCTTAATGTTGAATTGATTAACTTAGAGATGCTTGAACCATTGAATATTTATATTACACTAGTTAAGAGCATAGTAGATTGAATTTTTATTGACTGTTAGTGTATTACTGTACATAAGAGATCAGTCATGAATGACATAGTGTTACAAGAGTTTATCGTTAAGCAATGATATTGTAAATATTTCGAGGTGGTAAGTGTCCGTCTGTGTCCTTGCTTGAGTGTTCATTTTTCCTTATTATTTTCTTTCATTTTTGAGCTTCCGTATGCTGCTCCACAAGAGACTAGCCATTGCAGCCCCATTGGGTTCTCTTTCTTTCCTCCTGGGGGACATTGTGATTTTTTTAAAAATAATAAACAAAACATCTTATCTTTGACGATTACTCTCACCTTGTGACTATGAAATATACAAGTTCAATAATAGTTTCTAAACAGGGATAACAATCAGTTCATACACTGAGCTTTCAACATCTTGATCACTACAGTGGTTGACGCCATTGTCCTTGTTTAGAAACTATTGTTGAACTTGTATATTTCATATCCAGGATAAATGAATTTCCATCAAAAAGTTGTGACTATGAAGTCTGCCCGCTGAATGTTGTGGGTATTTGTGGCACCCTCTGCTAGCAGTGACTAGTCTAGCATGGCTGGACAGCATCATCGGGACAGTCAGCCAACAGTCACAACGCACCCCCGACACATAATGCAAACTGTGCAGGTTGGAGTGACGCTTGTTGTGTCAAAAAGACGTCATCTTTGGTCCAAAACTGAGTCAAATAAACCGGAAATTGTTCGGCTGCTTTTTGTATCATGTGACGGGAGAAAGAGGCTGGCTGTTGGCGGGACGATCTTATTTGACTATTTTTGCTTGAAGAACTAATATTTGATATTTGAATCATACCTTTCTTCCCTTTAACCTCGAATAATAATCCTATGAATTCATTAAACGTTATTGATGTGACTGATTAAGCCTGGTGCATATTCTCATATGAATGCGTTAGAAATGGTTGCCATAGCGATAATATATCTGATGAATCTCTGGCATGTAAAGAAAATCATTAACAGCTGGCGATGCTTCTATTTCCAGCATTTGGTTTCTTCATGCAATATAATTCAATGAATATATGATACAATAGAATATAATACCAATGCTCTCATTTGTGCTGCCAAACAAACCGAGCAATGGAGTTTATATTTGGAATCGACCGTGTTTCGAATGTGTTTCGATTAAAATATTTACATTTTCTTTGCATATCAGGTTCCGTGATTCATTAAGATATATTTTCTGGACAGTTGACTACTTCAGAATGCCTTGTTATAAAAAGCATGTACTTTTATTTACGTATTACTACTTTGTACATAACATTTATGCTAAACCACCTTGTGATTTTATGCTTTAGTTCTTAAATATGAGTACATGCCATCGTAATAGGGTCATATGTGGATATGTCTGGCTAAATACGTGACGTAAAACGTAATACGTGACGTAAAACGTAATACGTGACGTAAAACGTAATACGTGACGTAAAACGTACTCAAGCAAAAATAGTGCAGACTTTACTGACATGTTATGATTAATGGCGTTTTATTTTGACAGCCGTGGCTTTGGCAGACCCCTGTCCCCTTCTCAGTCCCGACTCCACCTTTTGCCACATAATTGCCACAAAATTCTGTAATAAGAAAAGCCTAAAAACAAAACTCTATTGCAATAGAAATAGTTTTGAATCACCAATTTTGTTTAGTGGCCTCCACTTTTAGTTTGTATTACGGCATTTTACGCCTGGATATTCAATATTGAATCTGTGTTTTAGTCGAACGATTATTAGTATTTTTCAAATCTCTTTTATATTGAGCTAGCGTACTACAGTTTACCACTGTCAGTAAAAGTCCGTTTTGATACATGTGTAAAATCACAAGTAATAATTTTGTTTTCTATCTTTACTTTTGTACATTTCTTCATACTTTCGCCACCCGTAATTTTTGAATAGCTGCCTTTTTGTAAAGTTTTTGTGTTAGACTTTCATATATTGTATCTTTTGAACTTTCTCCACATACTAGTAGCCATAGAGAGCACCCTACGTTGTGTTGTGAACATATTAACACAACATTAGTGTCAAGTAACTTTTTCCAGTGGATTTAAATTTCCTTTTTTTGTTTCCCCGATCTGTCTTTTCTCTTTGTACAAAATTTACACTTTTAAGGCTTTTTCTGCCCAATCTTTGCGTCTCAAAATTTTCACCTGGAAAACGTTTTATGCTGAAAATTGTGATTTCCATATCGTGATCCATGACATAGTGGAATGATGGTGCTCCGAGTATTGAATGTAGAACACGAATGCAATAAATTCATGGGGATTCTTTTGTACTATCACAATGGCATTGATATTTTCAGAAAACCATACTTTTTTTACCTTAGCAAATATTTTCGACCTCGTCTGTCAGACAGTTTTTTTTTCAAGTTTTCACGCAGCCTCTATGGATGCTTGGTTCATGAAAATATCCATGCCATTGTCATAGAAAAAAATTAGTAACTGTTTGAAATGACTTATCAAAACTAGATATTTAAGAAAGCTAGTAGCTATAATTCAGTTCTCTTGTTCAGTCTTCGGTCAATAGTGCTAGTTGTTCTACTGGATGCTCTATCACCCATTGGAAGCGAAATCGGTACCTTTCTCCGCGACACCGCCGCCGTTATGGCCGTTTTGTTTTCATTCTTTGTCAAATTTTTTCGAAGTTCTGGATCGCTTTTTACGGTGCCCTATATACATCGTGCAATCAATAGCAATGTGTTGTTTATATTCAAACCATGATATTTAACGGTCTACTTGAAGAATAAATCCACACAGTCAAAAATGTTACTGTTCTCTCATTGCAAATATTTCTTTGTGATGTATTCTTCTAGCAGACCATGAAATATCATGTTTAGAAATGTGAATGGGGAATGTGGGGTTAAAATGCTGATTTAGACCTTTGCTAGAATGGACGTGAGCAAAATTTAGCTTTGTATCTCGCACACAGAAAAACTTCTTCTAGCAGACCATGAAATATCATGTTTAGAAATGTACATCACGTAGCTACTGTTCGTACAATGTGGCATAGGAACTGAAAACGATCCAAAATTTGACAGAGTCTCTGCTTGGAAAATCTAAAACCGATCGAGCATAATGGTGGTGAGAGCTATCGCCATGGTTACCGTTGCCATGGTGGTGAGAGCTATCACCATGGTTACCGTTGCCATGGTGGTGAGAGCTATCGCCATGGTTACCGTTGCCATGGTGGTGAAAGCTATCGCCATGGTTACCGTTGCCATGGTGGTGAGAGCTATCGCCATGGTTACTGTTGCCATGGCGGTGTGGAGAGCTATCGCACTTTCTCCCCAGTTTGCCGCTCCATTCTCCGAATTCCTGATTGGTTAAGAGCCGTAGGAGATCTATCTGCCCGCTACTTTGTGAACGGTGAACACCATCAAGTTAAATAATTCCGCTAAACTGGGGAGATAAAAAGGCAACGGTGTGTTTTAGTGCTGAGATCACCCTATCTCTGCACTGGTGCTGTCTTTGCTTGCTCTCATCCGCTAACAAAAGAAACCACTCTAGGTGCAGCAAGCTAGTGTTATCTCCACACACCGTTACCCTCATCGCCGCGTTCCACTATGTAATGGGGCAGGATATGCAGTGTCTCTCGTGCCGCCACCCCCCCACAACAAAGTGTCTGCACGTCCGTTTCCACGGTAACGGTCGCCGCCGCCGCTTTGTTGTCGCCATCCCTTAAAAGGGGAGTTTCCGCCGCCGCCTCTTGAAAGTGAGTCCTGCGGCCCCCGGCGGACTCCCCTGCCTAACTCGCCGTCTCTCTTTCACATATTGCAGGTGATCAGCCTGGAGGGCTGGGTGGATATAATGTACTATGTACAGGACGCTCACTCATTCTGGGACTGGATATATTTTGTGTTACTTATCGTGGTAAGTAAAATCGACATGCAGCCTCTGTTTTTTTCTCTGTTGTAGGTTATAAGCTTGGCCGGCTGGGTCAATATAATGTATTATGTACAAGACGCGCACTCCTTTTGGGATTGGATATATTTTGTGTTACTAATCGTGGTAAGTTGTGACGGGGTATGTGGCGTAACCGTGGGTTACTACTATGTCTCTCTACTACTTCAGTCGTCGTCTTCCACGTAATTTGCATCTTGCCACTCTGCTGCCAGCACCGTTTACTAAACTCACCACGCTGCTTTAGATCCCAGGTCACCATGGCTACGGTCACTGTGGTCACTACCGCCGCGTAGATCACCACGGTAGCGACAGGGGTGGTGACCATGTAGATTATTAGGTTTTCCCTAATTTCTCACCTCCTCCTCGTCAGCTAGAAATCACACTGTGAATTTTCTTTAGACTATGATTTTCCCGCCCCCAGCGATGATTTATTTCCTGTTACCAATCCGTTAAAACTTTACTACCCAGTGCCGCCTACGGCCGCGACATTCATCTTTCCTCTATCTAGCGACTACTTTGCCGTCATTTTATGTTCATCGATTTCCTCCAAGTAGGGTTACCATAGAAACTAGACCTGCTGTGCCCGCCATGTTTTGTCTCTCTCTTTGGCAGAAAAAAACACACGTGTGCTAACATTGTACTATGTAACGCGCAACAAAACATCATCATCAAATGTGGAATTCGTAATAAATTAGTTCTAAAATAGTTTGCGGATATTTTAGGATGAAACATTTTCATGATGCAAGTTCATAGATTTGGCTAGAAATTGAGCGTATAGTTTCGCGTGTTGACAGAGAACCAAATGTCAACACGACCTGTATTATTCTATTGAATGTTTTTATGTATAATGTTTGTTCCACGTCTAATTAAAAGTGGTCAGGATTTGATATTTTGGCGTCCTGTATCACCGCTAAATTAGTTGATTATTGCATTATTATTTGAAAGCTGTTGACTGTAAGAGGATACAATCCCTAACACCTCGCTAGAATCCTTCGCAAAACGCTCGTCAAAAAGCCAAAATAGTCTGCTTGCGTTTGCGGCAGGTGCTCTGGCAGGTGGATATGTGTTGTGTGTCGACCGGCCAAAAGACAAATTTACATTTTTTGCGAATTCCATCAATATTTCGTCCGGTTTTCTGTTCACTATGAACATTGCTTTTTGAAAAAAAAAGAAAAAAGTCAAGTTTCATTTTGAATATTTTCATATTTCTAAATCTCGGACATTCTCTTTGAATTGCAGTATTAGTTCATGATATACAACTCAGTTTCTTAGTAAAGTAAGAAAATATGAGCATCAAGTTTTAGAAGTTTCTTCGAATTTTTTATTTTCCTTATTCAATAAAGTGTACAAAATTTTCAATCACATGACTAAATGTTTGTACCTTTTGTCAAAGCATTGTCTGTCAGGCCATTGAAAATGTTTCTCCGTTTCCAAAGATAGAAAAGTAAATTTGGTATCTCGTATATTTGGCCGCTGTGTTGCCAGCTGTAGATAATTTGTGACGATGAAATGTTGATGGAAAATATTGTGTGTTATTACATGTCATAAATATGTTTAGATTTCTTTTAAGTTTCGTGTCAGCCGAAACATCACTATGTCTGAATATGAAGCCCTTTAGATGCGTGTGTAGGCTCCTAGAGGATTAGTTGCATGGCTGTGAAGGACGTTTTTCCAGGGCACGTATCGCGTTTTACGTAACGTATTACGTCACCTATCACGTTTTACGTCACGTTTTACGTCACGTTTGTCCTGCTTGACAGGAGTCCACAGCTGTCTTTGTTAGCGTCTCACGATCATGTGGGCATTTAACATTGTTTTTTGTTTGTGTGACAATATTAGAAAGATTATGGATAATCATTGTGTGAAAAAAAATGCATTTAGTTCCTGCTTTTACTATAACAAACGGGTATATTATATACAAAGTGTTATTGTCAAAATGATTATGCATCAAAATCATCAAATTAAGGGAAACGTGTTAAAATTACTGCCAAGTTACAGTACTGAGTGGGTCGGAAGGACACAGAAACGTAGCGAAATTAGAGGAATAATGCAACACAAAAGATCATAACAATTTGAAACAAAGTTATCATGAATGGAATAGATTCATCAAAGTTATCATGCTTTTCTGGGAACTCCTCAATCGCTGAAACTACGACACTTACGATGAACGAAATAAACGGAAAAAATGTAACAATCAGAATTGTTTCTCATATTTCCGCACATAGGCATCCGTCTTTGGTGCGTTTTTGCTCATAAATATTCAGGTTTGTTGAATAGTTGTGATGATATTTCCTCTCATTCTGCGACAGCGCTGATTGGCTAAAAAGTGCGGACCTTGTACAGACACCCATTTAAACGAAAATCTATCAAAATGTCTGGCGTGGTCATGACTGAGGGGGTCTCACACTATCGCGATTAGTACGGACGTGCGTCAAAACTGGGTGTCTTTTTTCACACCCTTTTTCGTTCATAACAGTCGTCAAAATGAGAAGAAATCGGAAAGAAACATAAGCAATTGTAAAATATCTATGTTTTGCTTCTGTGTCCTTCTGACATACCGTATGGCATGAGCGTATGACAAATATTACAAACTATTTATAACACTAACAATATGGCTTTTAGTGCGCAAGTTGCTTCTATAACATAATTAAGAAACAAGATTAATGTCATAACTTAAGACTGTCATCTAAATTATCATAATGTTCCATCTCATGAACTAAAAAGTCGTAACTGGGAATTATAAATGTTGCAGAATTTTGTATATAAAATGAAACCTAGTTATTGTGACTATAAACAGTGAATGATTCTCTTTTAGCTGTTTAATGTTCATGCCTGCTACATCCAGTGCCTTCCCAAATTCTGTCCTCCAGTAATTATTAAAGGATATCATTTGAAATTTTGAAACTCCTGCTATTCAGTGTATTTTATCATCACGGCTTTCCAGTGTTATGTATAGGAGCATTCAATAATGCAGATGTAATGTTTACATATTATCATTCATTAATATAGTTACCATTGACTATAATACTGCTCAATCTATGATATTCGTTGGCTGTCAATGAAGCTGTTGAAGCATTTCATGATTACCCATCTCACCCCTTGACTAGTCAAAAAGCAATCCGTAATTAGCACTAGTTTCCTAAGTCTCGAAAGAAAACATTTATTTTCATAGGAAAACAGGAATTATAATACATTTTTTTTCTAATCGTAGTTCCTGTCTAAAACCAGCAGGTGGCTACAAACAATTGCATTCTGGGAAAAAAATATACAAACAGTATCAGTCTTTATCATTTCTTTCTGCCACGCCGCAGCATCACAGAGCTTTGGTTGATTGAGACTGCATCACGTGGGTAAAAATTGTTGTAACTATTTTGAGACACCTTTGTTCGATCGTACCTAAATCGTTCGTTGAGACAGCGGAAGAGCTTCATGCATATGCAAAACAGCCACGTGCTTGGTTTGTTTGTCTATTTATTTCCCATGATTCCTAGTTATACGAAAACTGGTGTATACCCACAGGCTAGTGTAATCAGAGATTCGTCCGCATTAGAGACTGTGACTGTATATCCGTCCACCAATTACCACCTCTATAATGAGACCACTTTTCACAGTGCCAAACCCCCATAAAGCTACCAAAATGAACCTCTCTATTGAGACCACCTCTCTATTGAGACCACCTCTCTATTGAGACCACCTTTCTATTGAGACCACCTTTCTATTGATACCACCTCTGCATAGAGACCGCCTAACTAACACTGGTCCTAAAGGTGGTCCTAGTAGAGAGGTTCTACTGTACACATGGATAAGCCTTTCAGTTACGATGTACAATTAGCAAGGGCTCCTCCTTTAGGGACTAGTGCAGCTCCCCCCCCCCCCGGTGTTTGTTTGATGATTAGTTATTGACAAGCAATCGAGTGGTAGACTGCGTGACCTGTCGATCTGTGTACATAGAGACGCTGCCACTTCGTGTACTGAGTGCAAGAGTCAATGTCGCTCTGTAACCAGCATAGGAGGCAGCAGCACCAGCAACAAGTTCTAGTGATTCTAATATTGTGATTCTGATAAAAAAAAGGAAGAAAAAAAATAAAAAAAAGGTCTAGTGATTCTAGACGTTTGTCCAGGGCACGTATCACGTTTTATGTCACGTATTACGTCACATATCACGTATTACCTCATGTATAACGTTTTACGTCTCATTTGTCCTGTAACCCTTGACACGAGTCCAGTTGCTGTGGAATCATTCAGACCACACCTTGTTGTGACTGTGAAAGTCGAAGAATATTCTTACAAAACAGTTCATTCGCTCGATGATAAAGATGTCATTTTTTAGTGTTCGGAGCCGTAGCTTTTGGACGGTGGTCAATTTGGGGATACAGAAAACATTCGTTTTGACATTCTACTGCCAGAATTTGTACAGTGCGCTTACAAAAAAAAATATCAAATATTGCTAATAAGCGTACCCGACAATTTGTTGTGGTTCTTCCATTTTTTTCTCCTATTGCTTACCGCAAACATTCTTTCACAACGCGACCGGCGTATTTTTCGCAAGACACACCCGCCTGTTAGTCGTACAATATGGCAAGATAAACAAAACATAAACAATAAACATGAAATCTTTTTTGGGAAAAAAGCAAATTAGATTTGATTAATTTAATCTGTGTAAACAGGGGCAGGTGTGCTTAAAAGAACAAATACGGTATTGTGAGCCGAAGCTAGAACTTGTTGGCGTGTTGCGTCATGCGTGATATGTGACGTAAAACGTGATACGTGACGTAATACGTGACGTAAAACGTGATACGTGACGTAAAACGTGATACATGACGTAATACGTGACGTAAAACGTGATACGTGACGTAAAACGTGATACATGACGTAATATGTGACGTAAAACGTGATACATGACGTAATACGTGACGTAAAACGTGATACGTGACGTAAAACGTGATACGTGACGTATTACGTGACGTAAAACGTGATACGTGATACGTGATGTAATACGTGACGTAAAACGTGATACGTGCCCTGGCGTTGTTCTGCCTCTCCTGGTGCTGCCTTGTGTCATGCATGTTTTTTTATAATTCTTCTAATAACGTAGGAGAAATGTCAAACTCGCGTATTTGCTGAGTTTTAAGCGACATTTCTTTGTCTTGTCTTTTGCAAATAATCAACACAAATTGATTCACTAAACATTGCAAGGATTTTTCATACTTCTTGTTGTACCGTACGGTTTTTATTCGCCTATGTTATTCGTATAGTGAATAGTTGTTACTTTTTCTGTATTCTCTGTATTTATTAAGATGAAACAAAGCATATTTTACTTTCACATTCTATCGGTAGAAAGTTTGTTAAAGTAAATCAAAAACGATCTCCAGCCTTCGCATTCACGTTTTCGTGTAACGGTGATATAAAATTCCTCCTTAAAACAAGCATTATTTAATCCTAAATACAGCAAAAAAGTGAAAAAAATCTTTGATACACTAAAAACACTTCTGTGTGCATTTTGTTAGCAATGCATGGCATAAGGCATTACCAGTGACGCGGACGTCCCCTAACAAAGCTCCCACAAACCAACAAAGCAAACTGCAACCTCCAATTAAAACCAACTCTGTAATAAGACCACTTTTCACGGTGCCAAACCCTCATAAAGCTACCAAAATGTAGCTCAGTATTGAGACCACCTTTCGATTGAGACCACCTCTCTATTGAGACCACCCCTCTATTGAGACCACCTCTCTATTGAGACCACCTCTCTATTGAGACCACCTCTCTATTGAGACCACCTCTCTATTGAGACCACCCCTCTATTGAGGCCACCCCTCTATTGAGACTGCCTCTCTATTGAGACCATCTCTCTATTGAGACCGCCTCTCTATTGAGACCACCTCTCTATTGAGACCACCTCTCTATTGAGACCACCTCTCTATTGAGACCACCTCTCTATTGAGACCACCTCTCTATTGAGACCGCCTCTCTATTGAGACCACCTCTCTATTGAGACCGCCTTTCTATTGAGACCGCCTCTCTATTGAGACCACCTCTCTATTGAGACCGCCTCTCTATTGAGACCACCTCTCTATTGAGACCGCCTCTCTATTGAGACCGCCCCTCTATTGAGACCACCTCTCTATTGAGACCACCTCTATTGAGACCACCCCTCTATTGAGACCACCTCTCTATTGAGACCACCTCTCTATTGAGACCACCTCTCTATTGAGACCACCTCTCTATTGAGACCACCTCTGCATAGAGACCACCTAACTAACACTGGTCCTAAAGGTGGTCCTAATAGAGAAGTTCTACTATACACTATTCACTAAATTGTGACATTGCTCTTGCCCCGCTGATGTTGGTACGGTTTGTTATTACCACCGCAGCAGGAGAGCAGCAAGTGGTAGCTCTGGCAATCATTGTTTCCACAATTGCAGGGTGCCAGTTGTTTCATGTTCTATGCTGTGCAAGCGGCGTATATAAGCAGATTGAGAACGATGGCACAAGTAAAGCGTCGAAACAACCTCGTCCTTACACAATAGAGGTGTGCACCCACACAGCTACGACACGTCAATGTAAAAACAGAAGCCTACATTCGCCGTGAATTGAGCAAACAATGTAGCAACTCTGACTTCTTTAGTACCTTTAGTTTTTTGTCCAATATTGTAAAACTGGCAAGAATGTGTGCAATGGTGTATTGGAAGAATCCAGTTTTTGCGGCTGCCCCCCCCCCTACCACCAAACACAGCTAGCCACACACACCCCATCTCCACGTAGCTAGCCCCCCCGGCGCCTAATTGCCTTTGTTAGGCCGTGATGCTATAATGTGTCACCAGCAAGGCGTCTTTATTAGCACTTTTATTGCTGGCGGTGAGAGGCAGTTAAGATTTAAGCACGTATTTAGCAGTAAGTGGACATTCTAATGTCTGTCCCCAGATACAGAGGACAGTGCAATAATGTGGAGTGTATCCCATTATTTGTTTTTAGTTCTCTTCAAATATTTGCCTATTTTTTTCCAAACAATATACTAAAATAATAAAGTATCCAAAATAATTGTTCCCAACGTTTTCAACCTCTGTCCTCTTCAGAATATAACTTTCAATTCAAAGTCTTTTTTTTATTTTATTTTTTTTGGAAATTAAGCATATATTTGAAGAGAAATGAAAACAAATAATATGATACATATACAATATGCAATGAACCTTACTCACCAAATATTAAGCAATAATATTGAAAGTGAGATGTGTGGTAACAGTGAGAATTAGCGTAAAACAGATGATGAAAGCCACCAGCTGAGAGTGAGGCATGTGGCCGTTGTGTCACCTTAATACACACCTTTTATAATCACCAGTTCTGTGCAAATTAAGATAAAGTTCCCACTTGGTATGGTGAATCATGACGTCCTATAGTCATTACCTTTCACTATTGTGCTGTTGATTGTATATTGTTGGGTTGACTTTTTGCTGCTGCTGCAAGTGTTGTATTTTTTAATGTCATTTTCTCATATTAATCATATATTGCATAAACTCCCTTAACTATAATGCTTAAAACAAATGAAATCTATCATCACTCATCTTCCGAAGGAAATTTACTCATGAAATTCATGCCCCTTCTGATATGAAATGACAGCAGAATATTGACCGTGGCTCTGTTGACCGTGGTCCAATTCCTACTGAAACCCGCCAAAGAATCAGCGCTCTCAGAAAAATCAAACTTGCATCTCATCTTGCTGGTTATTACGTCTTTTTCTCTGTTCTTTTTGTTGGAGACTAAGTTTGTATATTTGAAATTGACTTTGAAGAATGATTTGATTTATTAAAAAAAAGACCGTTTTTTCAACGTATCGACACACGAGTGTCCTCTTCAGGGAAATACAATATTTTTATAATAATAATAATAATAATAATAATCAAGCAATAAACTAAAAATGAAATCATTCTTCAATGTCAATCTTAAATCTCCAAATCAAATCTCTTATAAAAAGAGCATAGACAAAGACAACCAACAAAGACGCCTTCAGTAAATTGTCAACAACCAAACAAACATCTGATGCTGCGAAAAGCGGCGGTAAAAAAAAAACACGCGACCACTCTCAACAGACCGACGACCATTTAACCCGCCGCACCCTGCCTCCTCGGCTGACTCGCGTCTCCCTTTCGTTCTGTTGCAGATCGGCGCCTTTTTCATGATCAACCTGTGCTTAGTCGTCATAGCGACGCAGTTTTCAGAGACCAAGAAGCGCGAGACGGAGCGCATGCTGCACGAGCGCAAGCGCTACCACTCGTCGTCGACGCTCGCCTCCAACTCGGAGCCGGGCGGCTGCTACGACGAGATCATCAAGTACATCGCTCACCTGTGGCGCCGCGCACGCCGGAAGCTCAACCGCGCGCTCGGCCGGCGACGCAACAGGGGCAGGAGGCAGCGCAAGGTGAGGCGGATTGGATTTTTATTTGTATTTTATTTTATTTATTTATTTTTTTTTTAATTTTTTTTTCGTATTTTTTTTACTATTTATTTATTTTTTATTATTTTATTTTATTTTTTATATTTTTCTTATTTTTCATTTTTTCGTATTTTTTTTATTAGGTGGGGGGATTGCGTGTTATTTGATTTTTATTTATATTCTATTTATTTTTTTTTTCTTATTTTTTTTATCGTTTTATTTTTTATCATTTTCTTATTTTCTATTTTCTTATTTTTTATTGTTTTTATTTTTTTATTATTTTTTATTTTTTTATCTTTTTATTCATATTTTATCTTTATTTGATTTTAATTAATAGTTTATTAACGTGTCACGCATTATTTTTCAGGATTAAATCGACAAATGAGAAGACACTGAGTACATTAAAGATTGCATATGCTTTAAAACAATTATACTCTTAAACATGTGATAAATACATGTATCATAAAAAGTCATGGATCATACGTCTTCTTTTCATCATATGAAATCAATATTTCCCTAAAAGATATTGGCACGAATCAGTTGTCATCAATTTGTGGAATGGCCTGCCGGATTCAATGAGGGCAAATACTGATATTGATGACTTTAAAAAAGAGCTTAATACTTATCTTTTCAGAACTGCATTCAAACTGTGCATGAAACTAGTAGGTATAGCAGCCTATGGAACTTATTTGATTTAAGGTTTTTTGACAGCGTAAGTGTGTCTTCCATAGAACCATTTGGGTCTATTTTTCAACATATTGTACCAACTTTTCAATAAACATCACTTGTCTTGACGTGATCGTGATCATCTCCGGCAGGTCACTCCCGAACAGGTGGCCGGTATCTCTCTGCGTGTAAAGTGGTTTGCTAGTATAAATATACAATTATCATCACTGATCTGATGGCGCAATGTCAGTGTGTTTGTTGATTTGTGAGTAGTAGAGTAACGTATTGCTAACCTCTATTACTACTTACCTCTATTGATATTCCTACTACTACTAATAGTCTGCATAAAGATATTATTACTATTTCTACCCAATTATCCTCACCATTATTACCCAGGTGACGCCAGATCTGCTTTGGTCTTGAAACAATGACAGTAGATGTCGAAAATGGACCCGAAATGGACTAAAATCACACTTATGCCCAACTTTTCAATAAGCATCACCTGACTTGCTCTCCACCAGGTGACGCCCGAGCGAGCAGCCGGCATCTCCCTCCGCGAGCGTCGTCAGCGGCGACAGCGCCGTAAGCTGGCGGCGCTCACGCACACGTGCACACACCACCAGCTCATCTCTGCGGCGGGCTACGCGCCCCCCCACAGCTCCTCGGCGGTGGTTGCCATGACGGCGCCGGCATCGCCGCGGCAACGGCTCGCCCCGCGCGCCTCGCCCGAGGCGTCGGACGTCGACCCGCTCGCGTCACCACGCCGACCGGCGGCCCTCAGCGTCCCAGGTGAGTAGGAGGGTTAGTACAGTAGTGAGCAGGTGTTGTATTATAGTACAACTAGGTAGGTGAGTGTGACAGTTTTATATGTGGAGTATAATTTTGTCCTCATGCTGTGTATGAATTGGGTTTTCGGTTTAGCGTTGTTTTATAATATTCAGTTCTTTATGACCTTGTCGTTGTATTACAGTAGTATTAGGCTGACCATCTTTGGGGACAGTGTCAGGTGGTCTCAATAGAGAGATTGTTTCTATACAGTTGTTCATTTTGGGAGCTTTGTTGTTGTACAGTAGAACCTCTCTTATTAGGACCACCTCTGGTCTTGTGGTCTCAATAGAGAGGATCATTTGTGTGTTTTTATGAAGGTTTGGGAGTGTGAAAAGTGGTTTCTTACAGAGGTGGTCTCTATATAGAGTATTATTTGCTGTTGCAGGCGGTGACTTGTTCCCGCCATCGTCGTGTGAGTCGCTGCACAGCGTCGTTGCCATGGAGCCCAAGCGCGGCTCCATCCTCAGTCGCAGCCCGGGCAGCAACAGGAACCTGAGCGCGCCGGGAGAATCGAGGCTACTGACGCCCGACTACAATGTCAACAGACTCCAGGACCACAACAAAGGTGTGCAGACGTAAAACGTAAAAACGTAAAAACGTAAATAAAAACGTAAAACGTAAACCATAAAAACGTAAGACGTGTAAACGCAGACTCCAACAAAGGTAGATAAATGATAAATGTAAATGTAAATGTGGTGGATTATAGTCTTGATCCCAGTATGGCTCTCATGACTTTACAATTTACACCAGGTCATTGGCACACGTATTGATCATCATTCAATCAGTTCTCGCATACTTGCATCGGCCGCACATTCAGCGCACAATGCTAATGACCCACACAATTACTCACACACTCTTTCAACCCAACAACCTGTACATAATTAACGTGTAGGTGCCACGGAGCAGTGTGTTTGCTCAACACTTACCATCAGACCCGACTGGGAATTGAACCCACGACGTTCTGGCCACAGAAGCACAAGGAGTTACAAACCACACACACACACACATAGACTCCAAGAAAGTTAGATGCGTGCAGTAGTAGAGTCATTCTAAGTGAAATGCACCCCAATTTTTTCAAACGTTGCAAGAAATTGTTTTATGATCTCATTCAATAGATATGATGCCCCTCTATCCCAGAAAAAAAGTCTACCCAAATCGCCCAATCCGAAATAGTTTTTTAGACGTTTTAGCACTCCGCGACTTCAGCTTCAATGCATGAAAAAGTGCGTGTTAGCAAGAAAAAATTCATCTTGATCATAGTTTTCATTTTCATAGTGAAATATAGTAAACTCATTAATGCTAGATTGATAGGGTATTTAAGACATTGAAATTTGTGTTGTACGCGCATGGCTGCCTGATTATTTGTTCTGGTTATATTTTTGTTCCGCTTTCAGTTCATCATCGTAGTGATTGACGTAAAACGTGACGTAAAACGTGACGTAAAACGTGACGTAAAACGTGACGTAATACGTGATACATATGTGATTGTGACGATGAAATAACCAAAATACCTTCATGCTAGTAACACAGCCTTCCAAGTTTACCATTCTGATCAGATTATAAGGGTAATGGTCTGTTTTAGTGTGGAGATACCACTAGCTTGCACGAGTGGTGTCTAGCGAACGAGAGCAGGCTAAGACACCACAAGTGCAAAGCTAGTGTTATCTCAACACAAAAACACACCATTGCCTTTTTATCTCGCCAGTTTGACAGAATAATTTAAAAGAATGGTATCGTAATGCGTGCGTCCGGGTTAAGCATTTGTATTGATTTGTATTGATTGGTAGAAAATATTCGAGCAGGAGGTTGGGCGCATTTTTCATGAAAACAAGTATATATTTTGCGCCTCTGTTGAGAGGTCCTGACCTTGGCACTGATTAAACACGATTCCAGAAGTATAAGAAATAACTTTTGCATCGCTCTGGTCAGTAGTGATATTCTAGCTATCATCGTTGAACAAATTCATTAGCTGTGTTGATTCATATAATACAATACTTTCTTCATAGCAAAAGCTATCATAATTTACAAATATATCTCAATATTTCGACAACAACACTGTCTGTGTGTCTTTCTCAAGAGTGTAGAGTCACAATGCAAACACAATGACGCTACTAGGATTGCCTTAGCCTTGGATGACCTTGAATAGGACAGATGGTTACCAGTTACCAGATGTGTACTTCCCTATACTGAGGAAGGAGGAGGTTGAAAAGGGGTGGGGGTGGGGGGGGGAGCACTGACACACTTGCAATCCTAGAGTCATAGTGTTTGCATTATGACTCTACACACAGACACTGTTGTCGAAATATTGAGATATATTTGTAAATTACGATAGCTGTTGCTATGAAGAAAGTACTGTACTAACTGCCATCGCATTACCCCCGGTAGCGGGGCACGTACCCCTTGTCCACAGCGCACACTAACACCTCCCCACTAACCCGCTTCTTCCCGTGTCGTTTAGTCGATGTAGAGTTGGGCATAGAGTGGCTGCTTTTGAACGATCTGCACGAATTTCTGATTTGTAAGTACTTTTGTAATACGTGACGTAAAACGTGACGTAATACGTGACGTAATACGTGACGTAATACGTGACGTAAAACGTGACGTAATACGTGATACATATAGAGAAAGTGTTCGTCGTGTTGGAATCCATATATATTTACAAAGTTCATCTTAGCACAGCACAAAAAAATTCTTACAATGATTGGGTTTGCACGAGGGGGCCTTTCAACTGTCTCCTGTTCAGTATCGGAAGTGGTGCAGATTGACCTCTCGTGCACAGCAGAGAGATTTTGGCAAAAATGGCAACAGCAGTTGCTGAAACTGTCAATCATTGTAAGAATTTTTTGTGTTGTGCTAAGATGAACTTTGTAAATGTACTTTACCTAGATGTGATGTTGCTCTCACACCCAGAATAGCGCCATTTTCTTGACTCAGAATAAACGTAACACGTATAAACGTATGAAAAAAAAGAATAAACGTAATACGTAATACGTATGTTTTTCTCTGCTGCTGCTGTACATGGTCACTGTCATGCTTTCATCAATGTATTTCAATGACCAACAATAGAAATCAACCAAACTATGAATTAGAGAGCAAACATAAATAACGATACCATGGGGGGAGGAGTGCCGTCTATTTTTTGGGGCGCAAAGAAAACGTTAATCGACCCCCATCAACATTTTAAAAAGTTGAATGACCCCCCCCCCACCTACCGCAAAAGAAAAAAGTCCTCTATATAGTCATTGCATTGCTGAAAGAAAATATTTGAAAAAAAAAATACCATAGCGTGAAGTTCAGCGACCCCCCAAAAAAGGAATAAAAAAAATTGGACGACCCCCCCGGTATCATTATTTATGATCGTTCCCTTATTTTCCCGATCATCCCACCTGGAGGGACATCAATGAGGAAATGTAGCTATTCAGAGTGGTCACCTTTGTTCTTCCTGCCACGTAGTCATAGCAACAAGCTTCCCACCAGCAAATAAAGAGATGTGGATCTGTCATATCGACTTTTGTGTAAATTCACACTTTTTACAATTTAAATACTTTGAATTCCATTCATATATTTTGATTGTTCTTTATACTCAGATTCATGTTTTTACATTCTTGAATTTTCTTAACTTGAATTGTAAACAATCTTGCTTTTAACCGCTCAACTTATTCACAAAATGTTTAGAAGACAGTCGAAATGCTATTCACATTGAATTTGATATTCCAAATACATTCGGATGTTTAATGTGCCGATGCTCAAAGATAAAGTATCATTTTGAGCATCCTCTGGTAGTGTTAAAAAACCTCTCCATTCAGAGTCTACATACTGGTGTAATTTAATTTCCCGTTCACCTCTTTTTATTGCGTCTTTATGTTGATTACGACATTCAAAACAGCATGTAAGACGTAATACGTCCAGACGTAAGACGTAAGATGTCCAGAGAAATGAATCAGAATCACAATCAGAATGTATTTATTAATCAGAAATTCCCCTACAGACAGGTAAAATCATTAACAAAATACATGAAAATAAACAGTATCAAGATAATATTGATGAACATCATGTCTTTCCAACATTACCACACAAAAATACAAATAATACTGACCATGATTAGTGCAAACTTAAATTAGATAATATTGGAAAGTACATTAGATTTAATTTTATTAAGATTAAGTTAGATTATATTAGCTTGGGCTATGACTGCATTCAGCCTTTTCTTAAAACGCATGGTTGTATAATAGCCTAAAGCCTAAATTATATCATCATCTACCCTTGACATTATATAATTAAACTTAAGATCTCTGTGAAGGTCTTCAAAATCACTATACACACTTTTAAGTAGACATTATATTCTCTCTCTCCTCTTCATACAATGTACATTCTAATAAAAAATGGTTCTTATCCTCAACTTTATTTAAATTACAACGTTTACAGATTCTTTCCTCTGGTTTTAACCTTTTCCCCATGCTAATATATCTACCTGTTTCAATATGTAAACTATGAAATACGGGGCACCTTATTATTTGGAGGGTTGATGTTTTAATGAACACGTTGAACGCACTGTGTCCTACGTTGAACGCTACATTTTTTGATGCTATGTGTAAAAACAATCGTTTTCTATATTTTCAGCTGTTTCGTAACTTGAAGTTTGTTGTTCGTTTTTTGTTTGTTCATTTTCATGATTTGTTGTTACTTATGATTTGTAACTTGATTTTAAAAGAAGCTTTCTTTCGTCAAAAACGTTTTATGTTTTGAAACTATTGTGTTGATTTCTTTTACATTATAACTATTACGTTTATTTCAAAAGATGATCTGATCGTATTGAGCTCAATGTGTACAGCATATAGTTCAGCATTGCAAGTATGAAGAGTTCAAAACCAAGAGAAATTAATAATTTCACTAAGGTTATGGTCAACATAACATAACATTGACTGAATTTTTTATTGTCTTTTGTATGATCTTTTGTATGGCTCATAAACCAAATTCTACTCCCGAAACCCCTAAAGTGTTATACATTTTTAAAAAAGGAAATGACTGTACTTTTATACTAAAATAAAAAACTAGAACATTTTGAGAATTTTTTTATCTCCAAATTCTTTTATCTCCAGAAAGTCTCCTTAACTTTACACCAATTCCTGTGGACGAGTTAGACTATAGATACGAGTGATGTGAGGAGAGACACATCCATTTGGTTCAATCATACCCCAGTGAGTCTGTTGAAGTTGGAGTGTTAGGTTCCATTTCACTATTGCGTCTTTTATTTGGATTTATGTGAAAATAAGATGGTTAAAAACTGTTGCTTTTCCACTACTAGTGTCTAGTTGAAACACTTTTTTATTCTTTTCCATACATCTCATGACTTATGAATTACTTTTACAATTTTATTGTGTATGATGATATTATTAGTCATTATCTATCATATAAGAAACTTGTAATGATGAGCAATGTATAGCTGAAACAATACTCAAAGTGTTTTTT
Organism: Streblospio benedicti; assembly: GCA_019095985.1. NCBI lineage: Eukaryota > Metazoa > Annelida > Polychaeta > Spionida > Spionidae > Streblospio > Streblospio benedicti. The sequence continues at coordinate 59,769,019 of CM032669.1, read as the reverse complement.
CTAAATGTTTCAATTTACGCCTCTATGTCAGTATCCTTACACCCCAGCCCATTCTCAAGTCCCAGCTACAAAAATCCAGGCTCATTCTCACTAGTTTTCTAACCATTCTCATTTCACAATTTCTCACAATTTCTCACAATTAGAGAAAATCGACCCCCATTCTCATTTCTCCCCCCCCAAAAAAAAAAAAAAAAAGATCAAGGGGAATTCTCACATCATCTCAAAATAGGTATATTTCCCCCTAAAAAAAACATTCACCATTCCTCATTCCCCCCACGTTCCAGTCCCTTTAATGAACACGTTGAACGCACTGTGTCCTACGTTGAACGCTGCACGTTCCATGTTTTAGTCCCTGTCGAGAAGCGCCTCTCTGCTCCCACGCTGCCGACGCTCGGCGACGCTACCGGTCCCTACCCGCAATGCCGCGCCTGCCAGGCAGCCTTGAGCACCGACTGTGGCGGGGCCGGCACGGATTACGCCTCGGCGACGGAGAGTGGCGTCGACTCGGAGTCGGACTCAGACTACGAAGACGACCCGAGGAGAGCAAACAGTGAGTCAAGGAGGCGGGTGGGGGTGTTCCAAAATAACACTTTTTAGCAGGCTTTAGCACATTTCACCAGGCATCTGCAGGACCTTGGGGTGAATTTTCAAGCGCCTATATAGGACTTGAAAAATGGCCAAAAAAATCAGAAAAAAAAATCAGCAAACTTCTGAGTCAAGGGGTCAACTATGGTGACATGTACTAAAGCCTACTCAAAAAAGTGTTATTTTGGCACAGCCTAGCCTGGGGGTGGGGTGGGGTGGGGGGAACCCTCGCCGCCGGGACAACACACGCACGGGGGCGTACAGTGAATCATGTATCATTTTGAGTTCTTTATAAAATATGACTAAATTCCAAAATTAAAACCATATATCCTTGAACGAGTTCATCGTGTTGGAATACACATATATACATTATTTATTTAGTTCATCTATACACAACACAAAATAAACTTTACTGTTGACAGTTTCGGCAACTTCTGTCACCATTTTCAAAACGTCTCTGCGCATGTCCAGGTCACTCAGCACGACTTCCGATGCCGAACATCGGGTCATACACGTGAGAGAGTTGAAAGGCCCCCTCGTCTCGGTTCATGCGCAGAGACGTTTTGAAAATGGTGACAGAAGTTGCCGAAACTGTCAACAGTAAAGTTTATTTTGTGTTGTGTATAGATGAACTAAATAAATAATGTATTTAAAACCATATAATTACTAAATATACCCAAAAAATATCTATTTAACTGTTTTCGACTGTTGTCCTCGTCAGAATACAATAAAAACATAAGTACTTAAAAGACACCCAACAGTTAACACATCTTAGGCTAGGATATATTTAGTAATTATATGGTTTTAATTTTGGAATTTAGGCATATTTTATAAACAACTCAAAATGATACATGGTTTCCAATATGCTATGAACCATACTCAACAAATTTTAAGTAGTTACGTACAGTGAATGTCTTCAACAAAGGAAAAGGTGAATAACGGAGACTTTTCTCATGCATTAGCTTATTATAATGTAAGTAAATGGTGTAGTAGTAAACAGGGCAAACCTTCTAGAATTCAAGGATTTGTGACTGGAAATCGAGGGGTTCCGTTGTTGAGGATATTCATTGGTAGTGACGTAAACAAAGAAAACGTGTGGAACGTTCAGCGTATTTCTGTGGAACGTATTTCGTGTGGAACGTTTCCCTTAACAAAAGACAAGCGCCTTGCATTGTGATTGTTTGCTTTCATTGAGTAAGCTGTGGAAATTTGAGCAACGTTTAAGTCCCAGGAACATTTTATTCGCAGTCTCTGCTCCTCCAAATAACTGCTACCCAGTGTAGTGCTCAACGTTGTAAATCATAACTAACAAAATAAAGCAACTTTAAGTACAGAGATATCACGTCAAAAACGGCCACTTTCCCGTACATTTGCACGGGAACGTGGCAAGATTTTCACCTGGCTGGTGTTACTGTAGTGTTACGTAATACGTATAAACGTATGAAAAAAGAATAAACGTAATACGTGTAAACGTGTGACGCGGCGGGGGTTTCCCTGATGTTAGATGTTAAGGAGACTTGCTGGAGATAAAAGAATTTTTAGATAAAATAAATTCTCAAAATGTTCTTGTTTTTTTATTTTAGCATAAAAGTACATTCATTTCCCTTTTTAAAAATGTATAACACTTTGGGGGTTTCGGGAAAAGAATTTGGTTTATGGACCATACAAAAGATCATACAAAAGACAATAGACAAATTCAGTCAATGTTAATTTTGCCTCTACTGATATTGTATACATGATCTTTTGTATGGTCCATAAACCAAATTCTATTCCTCGAAACCCCTAAAGTGTTATACACTTTTAAAAAGGGAAATGAATGTACTTTTATACTAAAATAAAAAACAAGCACATTTTGAGAATTTGTTTATCTTTAATTTAATTTAATTTGTTTATCTCCAGCAAGTCTCGTTAATGGGCGGATACAGACATTTGAATTGTTCTCTTCCTAGTTCTAAGGGTATGGATTTATGTTTTAAGTGGGTATTTTGGTTGATTTACTACTTTTTGTGGAGACAACAACTATATCTGCCGCTACATTTTACATGAGCCAACAGAGATTATGTATAAGAGAAAAAAATGATCGCTTTCAAAGTATGAAGATGGAATAAGTAATTTACATAGACTTTTGTACATAGACCACTGTAAATAGTGCACAGTCCGTATTGTGACATAGTACGTCAAACGTTAATCACGTATGACGTATGACGTTTTGTGACATAGTCGCTAAAATGTGGAATGAATACTACACCAGTATCCATTATAACACAATCTCCTCTACAAATTGACGAATTATAGAATATTTTGATATGCAACATGTTTTTTTTTGTTTTTTTTCTGTACATATATTTCTAACACCTCAGCCGACGCCTCGTTTTGTCTCTTTCTGCAAGGTGTTGCACTGAAAAATCTCTGCCCTCTGTAATGGAACCTTTTTATTATTTCCTTGAGTTGACTTGATTGGAAGTCATTTGTTTTCCACTGGATGCTCCACTGTCTTTGAAACACGGTGATTTCTTCTGTTCAAGGGGGGACTTGTCAGTTTGGTAGAATCAGGTTCAATAATTGTCGATATTATGTAGCTAAATACATAGAAAAATGCATGGAACATGAGAAAAGACAAACTGTATAACCAACAATTGTATTTTTTTTATTTGTACACTTAGTATGAGATATGAGACTTAAACTGATTTATAAACCATACTTGGCTGCTGGGTGATATCAGTAATGCATTTAGATATGATCAGAACATGTATATCACATGTCAGTATGATAAATGATTATTTGACTTCAATTGCCTGGACTTCAATGACAACAGGTGTCAACATCCGAGTGCAGTCTACGCGACGTAATACGTGACATAATACGTGACGTAATACGTGACATAATACGTGACGTAATACGTAAAACGGGACGTAAAACGTCTCTTTGACCTTTGACCTTTGTTTCATCGACAGTGCGTCCCTCGCCGACTGAATGGCCAGTTTATCCTCAGACTTTGTACATACTTTGACCGCTGCAGCATTTCGTACCTTGATGCACTGCTCCGCTACACTATCACCACTTTTGTTGTACACATCGTCGTATTTCATTATTTCGCAGGTTTTTGCAGTGTTTTTTGTGTGGTTTATTTCTCATCCGCCGAGCTGACAGCAAAAAGCTGAAATCACCGACGTTCTCTCAGGTGAGCAACGCCAACCCACGTCAGACGTCAGACGTGTAACGTGTACCTGGACGTCAAACGTTAATCACGTATGACGTAGGTAAAGGTGATCGAAGTGAACATACACATGCATTGGCCTCAGCGTCGTGACATGGCTTATAAACACTATGTGTATACTGTGTATACTGTATATGAAACGAAATTCAGTGACAGCCTGTAAAGTTATTTGGAGGATCGTGGAATCGAACTCACGACCTTCCGTCCATGAATCAGACCTGTCATATATGTCATGGTCGGCTGTGCTAACCACTACACCAATCCCCCGTGACGAGAGAGACAAGTCTTTTGACTTGCCTATATGCTGCTATATTGCGCAACCACACGTCTGACACCTTGCCTATATATAGCCTGTCAGCCTCTATCGCTGATCAGCCTCTACGTCACTGAAACCTGTTTGCCTGGGCACGTTGTTAATCTGTCAGGATGCATTGCGTCCGAGCCACTTTCTTGACAGATATACTGTATATTCTGATACAACGATACATTTACGATACATTGTTTTTATTTCAGATATGTAAAATTTACAATCCATATAAATAAAATTATATATACAGTATATACATGATAGCTAACATTATTCAAAAGTCTAAAAATACACATATTACAGGTTAAATAATTCCTAAGAGATTATAGTATGATGCTGATGCTGAGGTCCGTGGTAGAACACTCAATTTTGGCAGAAATTTGCGTGGTAAATATTTGAGAAAAAGCGTGGTTTTTTGCTGTCTGGACGGTCGTGTTTCGTGTGTCTGTCACTGCACCGTGCTGTCACAGGGTATGGATGTCACACCCCACCCCACCCCCCACCCCACCCCAAATCACCACTTTTCTCCCAATCCTTCAAAACCAGTGGCGTAGCTACTGTAACGCACACAACGGAGTGCGTCGTACACTTTGATTTATTGATTTTCTATGCTGAAATGATACATGGATCGCGTAAAAATAATAGTTCAAGTCATCCATGGTTTTTGTCAACAGATTGGTGCCCCAAATGCAACCATTTTAACTCCAATTTTCAAAATATTTCTGGGGGAATCCCCCCCCTGACACCCCTCCCCCCTCACACCCACCCTGATGGGCTCGTGGCTACGGCACATGCTGCAGTGCCTTAGGCCCTGTTTTCCAAAATGCAGTTGTGCGTACACATCAGCAAAAAGCTACCTATGCCACTGAAAACGATTCCAATGGGTAAAGACCACTGCTCCATTGAGACCACTGTAAGTGGGTCCACCCACAAGTGGTCTCCATAGAGAGGTGTGTAAACGGTCGCCAAGGGAAAAGGGAGGAGATCACGGACGTCACGTAATCACGTATATGTGACGTAATACGTGACGTAAAACGTGACGTAATACGTGACGTAAAACGCGACGTAATACGTGACGTAAAACGTGACGTAATACGTGACGTAAAACGTGACGTAATACGTGATACATATAGAGTATCTGTGAGTGGCATCCATACTGCTACATGCATGCGCGTAGCTCTCTCACCAATTGATTAATTGCAAACGGTCTTTTGGAAGTTTCCCATATTCTACCCGCCGTTCTAATACGCTACAGAGGAGCGTTATACTTTGTATAGTGTGTCAAAGAAACAGAACAACCAAGAGATTTATGTATGATATTGTATTCTGGTGTAATATGTTCTCGTGAATGATGTGAAGAATCAATCAGTTGGTTGAGAGCGTTGTGGGGTGGGTCCGGGCGAAGCTTGCGGTCAATGGACATCGCTATAGAAACGACGAAATATATCTGTACTTTTCAGCATTTTTTCTTGAAAACTTGAAACACGCACTTTAGAATTAACATGAGACATGACCAAAAAAATACATGCAGTGCGTTTTGAGCAAAAGGTAACATTCTAAATTTCTCTCTCTGCGAAGAGACGTGCCTATAGCCTTGACCATTGAGGGGGAAATATACCTATTTTGAGATGTGAGAATGGCCCCTGATTTTTTTATGAGAAATGAGAATGAGGGTCCATTTTCTTGGAGAATTGTGAGAAATTGTGAAATTGTGAAATGAGAATGGCTAGAAAATTCGTGAGAATGGCACTGGACTTTTGCTGAGATTTGAGAATGGGGTAGGGTATATTTCCCCCTCATCCTTGACCGCGCTGTTTCGCCGGTGCTCCCCCCCCCCAGGAGAACCGTGTCGCTCGAGGCTTCATCCTTCTTCCCAATCCTGTACTTTCAGCCTGCGGAGCTCAAATATGTAGGATGTGGCGCGAACGTAAGATACGCTTTACATTTTTCTCAACCAATGCAATATTAATCGCTTTAAATCATCATTAAAACTTGTAGAATTTCAAATATTAATAGATTAATTATCAGATTTAAAAAGAAAAAAAATCTTGTTGTAGTAGATATAGTCGTAATATGATAATGTTTCTGTGTATAGTGATTTACAAAACGCATTTATCTGGATGTTCAAACAGCTGTGTACACTACTTATGTGGATTCTATTGAGAAAAAGTCTGATTTATACCTGTATGTTGATTGTTGCCTGTGTGTGACGTAAAACGTGACGTAAAACGTGACGTAAAACGTGACGTAATACGTGACGTGAAACGTGACCAATCACCTTTGTTGTTACAAACCTCAGTGTATTCGGTGTGGATGATAAGTTATTACCAGCGCCATTTTATTTACTGCAATTAATATTGCATTGGGAGCAAATCACCCTCAACGTCATATGGAGTAGATTTAAAATGACTACCATTGAGGAACCATTAAGATGATTCTGCAGTTAATTTGCAAATGTGAGGGGTTTTGTCGTGAGTTTTAGATTCCTGTCAATGTGCAATAAACTCCTTCTCTTACCTTATTGTGAATATTTTCTTGCTAATAAGTACGATAATATTCATTTGAGCAGCTTTTGTTACTATATCCTCATCAGGTGTGACAAGTAAGATCTTGAGGCATTATGTTGAAGTGTCTTTCCTTTGACCTTACAATATTGTCAACACAATATATTCACCGGGGTAAAGCCGATGGGGTAACTTCGGGACTTGACCCATCATAGTCTGTCCATTCAAATGTTTTTCTGTTAATTATTCCAATGTCTCCTACTATATTTCATGGATTAATAGACATGTATAAACACGATGCGTGTACAGTTAGAATACTCACATTGAACACAAGTCAAACTCATCAAAGAATTCACAAATCATTTTTTTTTTAAATTTCCACAACGTGGCCCGTGACTCCCGATTTGTTTATCACTGGAGTTACCCCATCAAAGTTGGGAGTTACCCATATCATTCCATATTTCTATTTTGCTTAACTTGCGGCCTATGTACTGATTATTGAATAAGCTGTCCGATTCATATTTATTGTTGAATTAGATATTATTGACTTAGCATAAACTACTACCGCCAAATACTGTCTAAATGCTTAGAAATAAGAGAAAACATGTTTCACCTTTTCCTCTATCCTCCATTTTGATGGGGTAACTTCCGGAAACTTACCCCATCGGCTTTACCCCGGTCCCGATATTGGGGATGTCCAGGATTAGAAATTAGCTATTATAAAGCACAGACCATATCTTGTCAGATCTTAGAATTCTACTGATCTGGTTGGTTCTGTGCAAGTTTCTCGTCCATCAGTGCATGTTTCAAAGACTGTATGACGTGATGTAAAACGTGACGTAATATGTCACGTAAAACGTGACGTAATACGTGACGTAAAACGTGACGTAATACGTGTCTGATACGTGGCCTTTTTCAACCCAACTGAATACGATATCAACAGGGATGTCTACATTTGAGAGTGCGGCGATCGCAGCCCTCTATGCTTTGACTATTAGTACAATTAGTGCCTATGTGTGAATGTGAACGGTAGAAAGCCCATGTGTGTTGCACCGTCACCAGAGGTCACCACCGTCACTATGACAACCCACCGTCGCTATGACAACCCACCGTCGCTATGACAACCCACCGTTGCTATGACAACCCACCGTCGCTATGACAAACCACCGCCGCCCTTCCTGCTCACCATTATCTTCATTCTAGACCGTTTCATTCGGCTGCCAAGAGACGACGGATTTTTTTCCAGCTATTGTTTACGCCGTGTCGAGAAACATTTGAGTGAACTTTTTTTCCTAATTTTCTGTCCAGATCTCGCCTGCTTCTATTAAATTATAAACAATGTGGGTGAAAAACATTCATTTGCAATTTGTTTGATTTTAGACGACTCAGATGGTCTCATTGGTGGTTTTTATACTTCTTATTCTATGTGTTTGGAGATAATTAATTGTATTTTTAATGTTTAGTCATTGTTTTAAGGCTATTTCTTGAGCATTACTTTGTCTAAACTGTTAAATATTCCCCAAAGAGGACACTTACGTGTCGAAACGTCGCAATAGATATTAATAAATTACCTTAAATTACCTTAAATTAATTGTCTGCAAACACACAGAATAAGAAGTATAAAACCCAATAAGAAAAACATTCAGCTTGACAAATATAAAGAAGGAGCCACTTGTATTATTATAGAGTCACAAACACAATATTGGTGAGGATAATTTTCGACGTGTGTTGAGATTTTTTCTCTCTTTACCACAAGAGAGGAGGCGATTACCATTTGTCAGAATTCAGCGCTGAATAATAGAACAGCTGCTCCCGCAGGAATAATGGAGCAAGTCGATGCTTCTCAATTTAAATTTTCAACACAAATTTTCTTTGTTAATAACATTGTTATTTTTTCTCTAAAAGCAGATGATTTCACCTCTAAGATCTTAGCAGTGAAGACGTGTACAGCGGAACCTCCTCTATTAAGAGACCACCTCTGTAATAGGACCGCTTTTCACCATCCAGAACCTTCAAAAAGCTACCAAAATGACGAGATGCTAGCGGTTGCTATGGTCACAGTAGCTGTTGCTATGGTTACAGTGGCGGTTGTCACGGTTGCAGCGGCCATTGCTACGGTTGCAGCGGCCGTTGCTACGGTTGCAGCGGCCGTTGCTACGGTTACAGCGGCGGTTGCTATGGTTGCAGACTGCTGGGGCCGGTTCCGGCGGGGCATTAAGACGCTGGTGGACAGCAAGCACTTCCAGCGCGGCATCCTGGCGGCCATCCTCATCAACACGCTCAGCATGGGCATCGAATACCACAACCAGGTATTCTCTTTGTTTGTTTGTTTGTTTGTACTCCGCAGCCATCAATAGTAGATACACAGCGACACAAAAACACGGCATTCACAACCTGGTAAAATGCGGCGTGACTAAAATTTATCAAAATCACAAATTTTCGCATCTTCAATGCTTTATCAAGTGAAAAATGTTATTTTGTTATTATTATTTACAACGCGCAGGGGTGAAAGTTTTAAGGCTGGACTTTGTGGTGTTTTATCTTTATGCAGACTATTATTAGTAGTAGGAATATCCATAGAGGTTAGTAGTAAGCTACTCTACTACAAGTAATAAAACGCGGCATCATCACAACCTGGTATTTTGTTTGTTTATTTGTTTGTTTGTACATAGGGAGGCCACGTGATGTTGGTGCATGGACGTCCAAAGCCTCACACAGTCACTAGCTATAGTTTCCAAACTAGTTGCATTATTTTACGTGCAGAGGGGTGACTGTCCTCTACACGGGACACGCCTTTTAATGAGGCTTCCGAACCTCGAGCATCACAACCTGGTAAAAAAACAGCATCATCACAACCTGGTAAAAAAAACAGCAACACAAACATTTGACCATATTTCTATATTTAGATATTATAGTAACATAGAAAGAACAACATAGAATACAAAATGAGACCATATGCTATGTATAGGATACACGAAATTAGTAATGTCCATCCTTAAAACTTTCCCCCCAGCGCGTCTCAGATAATAGTTCAGATGAAACTGATAATCTTGATATTGATCATTGTTCAACCGATATTAACATCAAAATCAGGGCGTGTATTACATAAACAACAAAATGCTGACATGCTACAACTAATGAAATCCAAATGGTTGCACTGATGACACTGATTTGTATGTGTATATTTTTCATGTAGTTCTTTCTATCAAACTCTGCCACCTTCCCGTTTCACGATTTCCTAGTGATACGAAATTTAAGAAATGATCTTTATGATCTTTTCATCTACAAACACCACAAAGAGGTTAGTAATAAGCTACTTTATCACTCACAATTCAACACACACGGAGCCTTCGATCGAAGTGACAAATCTGGCGTAGTGATGTCACGTGAATTGTGGGTCGTAGAGTAGCTTACTACTAACCTCTATGGATATTCCTACTACTAATAATAGTCTGCGTAAAGATAAAACACCACAAAGTCCAGCCTTAAAACTTTCACCCCTGCGCGTTGTAAATAATAATGACAAAATAACATTTTTCACTTGATAAATCATTGAAGATGCGAAAATTTGTCATTTCAATAAATCTTAGTACCTTTTGGACTTCATAACATGTGATCTGTTTTAAAATAACACGACTAGAAAAAAAAAACATGCATAGACTTCCTGTTTCAGTCTGACAGATTCGATATTTAGCGCTATATTGCATTTACTCTGGTATGAAGGGGGGGGGGGGGGTTTAATGCACAAAATTTGATGGGGGGCTAAATTTTGAGCGTAGTTCATATTTTTCATGCAGTCTTTATGCCGTTGTTTCAGCCGGACAGCCTGACCCTGGTGCTGGAGTACAGTAACATCTTTTTCTCGGGCCTGTTCGCCCTCGAAATGCTGCTGAAAGTGATCGCCGAGGGTCCGTTCGGCTACATCAAGAACGGCTTCAACGTCTTTGACGGCTTCATTGTCATCCTCAGGTAGGCAACGCCAACCCACATCATACGTCATACGTATAACGTGTACCTGGACGTCAAACGTTAATCACGTAGGACGTAGGTTAAAAAACATATATGTCAATGTCACCTTCCTGCCATTATCGCCTCAATTTCACGACTGACACTCCAATCTCGTGGTCAAATCCTTCAATATCGCCGCCCATAAAATAACCCTACATGTGTCCTAGAGTCTCTTTTGAGCACCAGCGACGTCAGGCGCGTAGGAAGCAAAATGTAAGAATTGTGGTCTAAAATAATGGATGTATATTTTTCCACAGATGATCATTGGGCAGGCCATGAATGAATTATTGCATTATTTTCTCACTGCCACACCAATTATTGCTCAGGCACTAACGCCTTAGCCATTCCTAGCAAAGCTCTCGCTAGTTTGGTGACACTTCTCACCTGTCAACATCGTGCATATTTGAGGAAGATGTCAAAGACTCAAAGGCGAGTTTTGACATTCGGGTAGCACTGGTTTGTGCTCTTTCATCAGTAACAGGGCTGCCAAGTAGCACAGATATGCTGGGTATTAATAGAGATTTCCGACCCAAAATACCCAAATAGTAATTCTACCTTCAGAATACAGATTTCCCCACTACCTGTATTTTTCATTAATAATTACCTTTTTATGAAGTAAAACCACGGGAACTGCATCCCATTATAGATATGTGTGCTTGTGATTGGTGTTAAGAGCCCTGAATATTGGTTACATTACACCAGAAATACATACATATTATTTCTGCCCTTATGGATTTCTTTTTACACCCAGTATTTTTGTAGACCGTTTGCAGGACTCTGGTAGAGGGTAATTCTATTCTCACTGCTAACCCTGGAAACAAAGTGATAGTGGAAGTCTGCTCCACAGTTTGGGTTTAATTGCATTGCTGAAGCAAAACCTTTGTGTTTGTGTGTATCTAACTAACTCTATATGTATGTCTCTGGACGAGCTAGAGCGTTTACTAATGAACTGATCTTGTTCCAACTCGACACAACCATGTTGTATGACGTGTCACCAAAGTGATTCTTATTTTTGGCACTTTGCCAATTAAAGTGTGCTTGCCACAGGATACAGCATGAACATTTTGAATGTGAAAATGAAGGCTTTATAGTTTGAGCTAATTTTGACCCCACAGAACATGACAGCGCCAGAGATAAGTGAAGCTCTAGATGACTCATTTAGATGGTTTCTTGCACTGTGACCAGTGCTCTCCTCCGGTACAGTTCATGTCTGCAGGGCTGCCAAGTAGTACAGATATGTCGGGTATTAATACAGATTTCCGACCCAAAATACCCAAATACTAATTTTACTTTCAAAATACAGATTTCCCAACTTTGTGTATTTTCATTAATAAATACTTTGTATGAAGTAAAAGCACAGGAACTGCATTCCAACATAGATATGTGTGCTTGTGATTGGTGTCAAAAGCCCTGAATATTGGTTACATTACACCAGAAATACATATATATTATTTCTGCCCTTATGGATTTCTTTTTACACCCAGTATTTTTGTAGACCGTTTGCCGTTCCACCACAGAATACCCCTAAAATACTAATTTTGGGCATCCTGTGTACAGAAATGGCTTTTGAGGGGTTGGCAGCCCTGCAATAACTACGGAGAAATTCTGCTAGACTTGGCACTGTAATTAAAAAGGTCGTTTTGCCATAAGTTTCCTCAATCGGATTTTGAGGAATGGCGTGTTGTAGGGTATCGAATACGAGACGGTTTGTCAAAATTAAAATCATCACCGTGTCCAGAATGTGTTGCACACCGCGTATTTTTGCTTGCATTTCGGTGAGTGTTGTAGAAATGCATTTCTTAGTTTAATTTTGCAAAATTTCGCATCGCTGGTGCCTGGGAAAATCATCGGCCGAGCTATTTGAATGGGGGATACGTCATACGTCATACGTATAACGTGTACCTGGACGTCAGACATTAATCACGTAGGACGTAGGTAAAGGTGGTCAATGGGGGATCATGTGCGCTTATTGTGGTAGTGTTGATAATCAGTTGAAATTGGACACTATACCCTGTATAAGTAATACCCAAGCCGACGAATAATTCCAATATATGAGGGGAAAATCAATTTCATGAAATTGCTACACATAATTCATCGGTGCTATGTGGTGTTTGAAATAATTCAAGTGCTATTGGTGGGCAGTAGATTCAGAATATAAACTTGATGACATCATCGCTGTGCGTCGTCTACCAGGAGTTTGCATGACACACACTGTTCCAGAAATACAGTAGAACCTCTCTATTAGGACCATTTGTGGGACCGACTTAAAGTTGTAGTCTCAATGGAGAGGCGGTCTTTATACAGAGGTTCCCATTGGAATCATTTTGAAAAAAAATTGGAACCGAGAAGAGTGGTCTTATTACAGAGGTGGTCTTAATTGGAGGTTCCACTGTGTGTGCCTGTTCATCTTTCTGCTTGGTGTGTTGTGTATTTTCAGGTGTCAATGTTCCCCACAGTGCCCTGCAGAAGGAAAATCGCCACAATGCTTTCAATACCTGACCTTTGTAAATGTGCACAGTGCTTTTCATGACGTCATACGTCATACGTATAACGTGTACCTGGACGTCAAACGTTAATCACGTATGACGTATGACGTCATGTATGTCTTGTACTAGAGATGTAATCACTTCTTGTCACTTGCTGCTACCATATGTTTCAAACCATACATTTCAAGAAACCGAAATAGGGAACTGATTAATTATGAAGAAATGAAAAGCTGCATATAGATAAAATGTATATATTCAAATGGCTCAGCAAGTAATATTTATGTGGCATAAAAAGTTTATATGACATGAAATTCACCTGTTCGTGTCTCTTTGATATCTATTGACCGTGAGTCGACGTTAATATGGTGTCGCTGTGCTCTCTGAGCACTTTTAATATAATATATAGCATATAATGTGCTGAATAATACTGGTTTCATTATGCATATTGATCTTGCAGCAGGCGCCTGGCAGCTAACAATGGACTTTTGCTGCTCCGTACAATATCGATATTTTCATACTGGCTAAAGTGCATTCAAGTTTAGTAAAAATGTTAAAATTGGACCATAAATGGCCCTGTGGAAAATACACTTTAATCAGAAAAGTGCCCCAAATGAAATCACGTCGGTGTCACGTCCTACCACATAGTCGTTTGAACAAAATCGGTTCATCACTAAACCCTCTGGCTTGTCCAGAGACATACAAACATGCATACGAATTGCTAAAATAGCAATATTCATAAAAAAGTGCACGCAGACTGTCATATTGATTGTCACTTTCATATCTCCCCTGCAAAAAAAGACCACCACATGAAATTGCAGCCTCTTTCACCTGTGCGCCGATAAAATGTATGTATTCAAATGGCTCAGCAAGTACTATTTATGAGGCATAAAAGGAAGTAATGACATGAAATTCACTTATGCATGTCTTTTTAAAGTGGTCTCATTGATAGAGGTGCTCTAGTTTTATCTGCCATGTCAGTCACAAAGCCTATTTCCATAAGCTGCATTTGACAGGGATTTCTTTATGACATTTCATTCGCTGATTTTATTTGATTGATGTTGCTCATTTAAACTCATGGGACATTTTAAGTCTACTTTTCAAAATGATTGTCGCGTGTACAGAGTAGACCAAACAGTGCCCAAAGCTGTGAGCTTTGATTAGTTCTGCCAGTTTGTCATTCATGCAATCGTTGATTGACTTAAACAGAACTTTTGGGTCGACTCTTGCTCTCGCCATAGTTAATTCTTAACCCAGCAGCATTGGTGTGTATTGACAGTAAAGCTACTCACACCTCACTGGCACCTGATTGTTTGAAAATATCTGCACAGCATTTCCAGTTATGATATTATCATATACTCCACTGTGTTTGGGGGTGTTTATAAGGAAGTGGGATAAGGCTGGAAAAAGAGGGATAAGGGGAAAAGGGCCCCAAAAAGAGGGATATGGGATTTCCAGACCCTTTATAACCCCCCTTGTGGCTAAGTCCAATGCTGAGAAACGTGGCAATTTTCCTAGCGTGGAATGAGGTGAGGTTTTTTGCAGACTTGCGGCAGCATGTTCGTTATTCTCCGCTGACATTTCCGTCTGCTGCTGGCAGCAAACAAAGCTTACTAGCCTCGTTCAACCAGACTCTGTATTGCATACAGAGCCTGGTCCAGTTGACACATTTGGTTTGTAATCCGAGATGGCGGGCAATTTATGTAAGACGTTCAGAGAAGTTCGGCGCAGTTACTTTTTGAAGGGTCTTTGTGACAAGTATCTCAGCTAACGTGTACATTGCAGTGCTAGTCCCCACAGCTGCAGGTTCCTATATCATAACATAGTCCATGATGAATATAGGAGGCCATGGTGATGCTGGGAGTTTACATTGTTTGAAGATGAACTTATTACCACCCGGCGCCTTCTGCTCGCCACTGCTGATAAACGATGTGAACCAATCTGTGATTACTGATGAGCAGTGGCAGCTGTTGTCGTGGATTGATCCACGGGCAGATCTAGGGGTCGCCCCCCTTTCCCCACCTAAATACTTCATTTTCATGGCTTTTTACACGTCAGCCTTGGACCGAGCGTGAAAAACCCATGAAATCCATTAAGTGCGTCCCCCTTTTCCAAAATCCTGGATCTGCCATCGTAAGTCTCTATTCCAGGACACCAGCACGGCCCCAATGTCTTGTTGCTGTATGAAACACATTGCTATTGATCGTGCCAAACAAAAACTTTAAGTCACAAAATAATTGACAATCGTTGGTTTATTTACTCTTCTGCTGAGCAAACACAAACGCCACAGTTTGTTATGGTCGTAATGATTTTCTGTGATCAATGCGATTGTCAAATGCAATATTTCAGTCGTTAATCGGTGTAAAAATGTGAACTGCTCTCTGTACTGTTATTGATGCTGTTGTTGTTGTTGTTGTTGTTGTTGTTGTTGTTGTTGTTGTTGTTGTTGTTGTTGTTGTTGTTGTTGTTGTTGCTGCTGTTGCTGTTGTTGATGTTGTTGTTGTTGCTGTTGTTGTTGTTGTTGTTGTTGTTGTTGTTGTTGTTGTTGTTGTTGTTGTTGTTGTTGTTGTTGTTGTTGTTGTTGTTGTTGTTGTTGTTGTTGTTGTTGTTGTTGTTGTTGTTGTTGCACACTTTTTATAACCAATTTTATGGTTATGGTATATGGGGGGGGGGCTTATGTACAAGGTGGTTTTGGTTATGGTCAGGTGAGGAGGCCACAGACACGCCCACTTTTTATAACCATTCTTTTATGTACTTTACTGCTGCAAAAAGCGACCAGCAAACCGGCGGGCAGTGTAGACTCGCTGCGGTGACATCACTTTGCAAGCAACACTGTCCCATTTCAGATTCAAAATGAGCTTTTGAGGTGTTGTGGCGGTAACCTCATTTTCTTGCCTCTGCTCGTCGCCTTGACGATGGCCGGGGGCGCCACTTCCTGTTACTGCTCACCTTTACCGCCGCTCGCCCGCCATTTCCCCCTATTATTGCTCATGCCAAATTCAATCAGTTACAAATCGCTTCTCACAAATGCGGGGCTTTGAAAGACGTGGCCCGCTGATGTGTTTTGGCCGCCGATGGCTCTCCCCGCCCTGCTTAAGATGTGATAATGCGGCCGTGAGATTGAGTCGGAGATTGAGTCAGCGAAGCGCAAAGGTCACTTAATGCCGAGAAATGACGCAGAACGGTACAGAAAATGGCAAATGTCTGGTTTGTGGTCTTCTTCCCTGCTATCAAACAACGCTTAGTGAAGCTTCCTCCTAACACCACAAAAAGCTGCTCGCCTTTTGCCTCCAGCCTTGTCCGACATAGTTTGCCCGTCTGTTTTAACCCTGAGCTAGTACCCAGCATCGTACGGTCGGTGCATGCTGTAGGTTGGTCCGTGCTGTATCGTACAACCATCTTAGTGTGCTTCCGGTGCCGAATGGTCGTGGTTTGGTTCCCTGTCAGGTCTGGTTGTGGGTGTTGAGCAAACTTACCTCTAACATGCTGCACACTGTTCTGTAGCACATTCACGTTAAATAGGTACTGGTCAGGCGAGGGAACGATAATGTGAGTGATAATCACGTCTGCGCTACGGTAGCAATGTGTTGCATTCTACAAGTTGAGAAAGATATCACTAGAGTTCGTACTTACATCATCCACACTCACCTTTCCCCCCATAACTTCCTTTGGACAAACCAAATAGAGGTGACATCCTTTGTTGCATGTAAGGGTAATTAGAAATCATAGTGTATGAGGAGTATTATATTTATATATATATATTTTTTTTACTAATCTGATTGTTGTCTTCAACTGTCAAGTTCAACACACATCTATTCTTGTACGTTTATTTATTAAACTTTGCATATGCTGTAGTACAGTGTAGATGGTTTTGACTGCAATCAATAAATTCTCATAGTTACTACCATTGATCTAATAGGTACATCTGATGTTACATTAATTCAAACATAGGAACATACAGTAGTAGCCTAACACAAGTTTTACAGGAGCCTTGTCAAAGTTGTTTTAAAGTGTTCCTTTAGGCCTAAAAACATCTGTGATTTTTTTCCAGAATTTTCCTAGCATGTTCTAGGGTCCCTCTAGGCATTTGAAATTTGCATATTTTGACGAAAATCGGGTAAAATCACAGAATTTTGATCATTAATTGCATGTTCAACACATCTAACTTGCATGTTGAAATTTTATGTTGATGATTATGTCATTTGCATCTAGTATACACAATAGAACTCACAGGATGCTATATATATGTTGTCATTATGATCCACGCGTCTGAAATAAAGCTTATTTTTAAAAATTGGAGCAAAATGAGGAATTGTCTTCCATTGAAATATGATGATAGAATCACGCCATTTTGGATTACATGAAATCATTTATCATTGGTGACATGATTCAGATTGGATTTTTTTTAAACTTTAAAAGCAAGAACATCATTACAATACTAGTTGATGTATCATATCAGATTCAAATGTTGTTTTTATTAAGCTATGTACCAGGGTAGATTGTCAGATGGTGTACTTGTCCTAGGATGAAAGGGAACATTGTGCCATGAATATCAAAATGCATTTTTTTCTATACTAATCGTCTGTACTCACCCAAATAGTAACAATTTTATATTTGTAAATGGAAGTAACAAAAAATAGGAGCATGAGATTGTCTGCATAACAAACAGTTCAAAGCATCATACTCTTTTACTTATAATGATCTAGAAAACCCCACCATTTAGACAACTGAATCTGATATACTTCTAACAAATGTTTTGGGCCAGTTTCTCTAACTCGCCAGTTTTCTCAAAATACAATTATGCCTGGAAAACCTGGAAGAAGTGGTCAACCAAGTGGTGCCTCTCTGCACATAACAAAGATTATTTGTTCTGAAGTCAGAAAAGTAGAATGACCAAAAGGCCCTGCAGTAAGTCTTTAGATCCAGCATCTAAAATAGAACCTTCAGATACAACATCACTATGTGAACAAGTTCGGAAACCAGATAAGTTCAAATTCAGAGTAAAACTTTAGTCAAAATCAACAGCAGAGGATGTTTAAGATAGAGTTATTGGCAAAGCAATAGATGTTCTACCTGCAAACAAGCTTCTGATTCAAAGGGGTTGTGTTCCAGCTCTGGAGAATGTTGAGTTCTCTGAATGAGCGAGAATGCTCCCAAACCAGAAGCAGGTCTGACATTCCAAAACTAAACAGCTAGCTGTCGAATTTAGTAGTATCTGACAGCTAGCATGCATTCCATCAGTCACAGAAGCGTTTGTTAAGGTCAAGATATTGAAGCTAATCAAATATTACCATAATGTTTTGAAGAATTATATGAAGACTGAAACTTGTTCGTATAATCATTTCTGTCGTTCAATGAACATGATTTTTGATATTGCTCAAAAGAATCTCAAATGAAAATGATTGATAATCCAAGCTGGGAAGAAGACTCAGCATTTTACAACAATCAATGCAAAATGCCTCAGATTGGCACAATGGCAGGTATTGAGAGTAATTCTTCAAAACATTATGATAATCTTCGATTAGCTTCAAAATCTTGACTTTAACAAATGCTTCTGTGACTGATGGAATGTGTGCTAGCTGCCAGATACTACCAACTTTGAGAGCTAGCTGTTTAGTTTTGCAATGTCAGAATTGCATCTGGTTTGGGAGTCCTCTCGCTCATTTAGAGAATGCAACATTCTCCAGCGCTGGACCACAACACTTTGAATCAGAAGCTTGTTTGCAGGTAGAACTGCCATTAACTTTATCTTGAAAAAATATTCTAGCTGTTGATTTTGATCCAAGTTTTACTCTGAGTTTGAACTTATCTGGTTTCTTAACCTGTTCACATTGCGATATTGTATCTGACGGTTCTATTTTAGATGCTGGGTCTAAAGACTTACAGCAGCCTTTTTGGTCATTCTACTTTTCTGACTTCAGAACAAGTAATCTTTGTATGTGCAGAGGCACCACATGGTTGACCACTTTCTTCAAGGTTTTCCAGGCATAATTGTATTTTTGAGAAACTGGTGACTTAGAGAAACTGGCCCAAAAACATTTGTTAGAAGTATATTAGATTCAGTTGTCTAAATGGCATGTTTTTCTAGATGCATTAACAGTAAAGGAGTATGATGCTTTGAACTGTTTGTTATGCAGACAATCTCATGCTACTATATTTTGTTACTTCCACTTACTACTATAAAATCGTTACTATTTGGGTAAGTACAGACAATTAATATATAAAAGAATGCATACTGATAATCGTAGAACAATGTTCCCTTTCATCCTAGAACAAGTACACCATCTGAAAATCTACCCTGGTACATAGCTCAATAAAAACATTTGAAACTGATATGATACATCAACTAGTATTTTAATGAGGTTCATGCTTTTAAATTTAAAAAAAATCTAATCTGAATGATGTCATCATTGGTAAATGATTTCATGTAATCCAAAATGGCGTGATTCTATTATCATATTTCAATGAAAGACAATTCCTCATTTTGCTCCAATTTTTAAAAAATAAGCTTTATTTCAGACGCGTGGATCATAATGACAACATATATATAGCATCCTGTGAGTTCTATTGTGTATACTAGATGCAAATGACATAATCATCAACATAAAATTTCAACATGCAAGTTAGATGTTGAACATGCAATCAATGATCAAAATTCTGTGATTTTACCCAATTTTCGTCAAAATATGCAAATTTCAAATGCCTAGAGGGACCCTAGAACGTGCTAGGAAAATTCTGGAAAAAAAATCACAGGTGTTTTTAGGCCTGAAAAAACACTTTAAAACAACTTTGACAAGGCTCCTGTAAAACAAGTTTTTTGACCACCTGGATATATAGATGAAATATCTCTTAGGTTTATTAAGGAAGGAGGTGAAATGTTAATTGGGCATTACACTGACGTCTTCCAATGTCGCTAAGTCTTTGTGAGGTACCATTAATTTTGAAAAAGCTAAATGCAAAGTTCAAATCGTCACATCCAATCCATCTCCTGGTCTAAAGACTATTAGTCCCCAAAGTCTTACAATCTGCTATCTTTATGGTGTAAATAATTAAGAGACAAACTATAGAGCAGAACAAACTGTGGTCGGTGTGCATAGGCAGATCCAGGTTTTTGGAAACGGGGGGGGGGGTGAGAATGTATCACTAGAGCAGAACAAACTGTAAGTGATCAGTTCCAGCGGGGAGTTGATTATCACTGCTGTGTGTTTCAGCGGGGGTACATTGTGAGTGTCTAGAGCATTATTGACCATTATGTTACGTGTTGCAGCATGCGTACATTGTGAGTGTCTAGAGCATTATTGACCATTATGTTACTGTGTTTTCCAGCATGGTGGAGCTTCTACAGGGCGGCACCGGGGGCCTCTCCGTGCTGCGAACCTTCCGCCTGCTGCGCATCCTCAAACTGGTGCGCTTCATGCCCGCCCTCAGATACCAGGTGCGTACACAGCCAGTATCAGATATCAACCCTAAACTTAACCCTAACCCTAACCCTAACCCATACCCGCACTCAGATACCCAGGTGCGTAGAGTAGAACCTCCAATTAAGACTATACTAAGACCACTTCTTACGCTGTCCCAAACCTTCATAAACCAACCAAAATGAACCTCTGTATGTGGACCAACTCTAACAACCTAACACTGGTCTCCCCAAAGGTGGTCCTAATAGAGAGGTTCTACTGTACCACGCCAGTGCCAATACACTCAGATGTCAACAGACCGCTAAACCATAACTATTGCTCATTGAACATGTGACCAAACCCTTACAGGCTTTTAATCATCCCAGAATCGGAATGAGGTCAAGTGATCAATTCCAAGAATTCAACCAATCAGGTTGCGGTATTTAAACAGGTCACATAAAGTGATGAATTATAATAATCCACTCTCAGGCATAACATTTGAGTGGTCAATTTGCTTGACGTTTGATACTCAGAGTGAAGCATTGTGAACGAGTCTGATAAGATAAATGATAAATAGAATATAAATAACGATAGATTATAAATGATAGAACCAACATCTTTTTAATTCACATTTTAATTAAATATATTCAACCTTTTAACCAGAATATAATGTAAAATGAACCAACCTAAATTGTAAAACAGTACTGTTTTCAATATTATATGAATATAATACAGAACACATGAATCAAAACATAACAACACAAGGATTAAGGATTAAGAGATCAGCAGGTGCTGACAACATCTAAATCTTAATGCTCTTGTATTCCTCCTTGTTGTTGATCATGGGTTTAATGATAGATGATAAATTGTGAAACGAAAGTCAGTGGTGCATGTAAAGGTGATTTGGAAGATCGTGGAATCAAACTCACGACCTCCCGTCTATGATTCAGACCGGTCTTATGTGTCACAGTCGCGTGCGCTACCATTACGCCAATCCTCCATGATGAAGGACACGCACTTCGACTTCGCCTATATGCTGCGTTGCGCAATCACACTGTCTGACACCTGACGCTATATTTAGCTTCACCAGCCTTGATCCGACATACACCCACTGACTTCGTTTGTTGGGCATGTTGTGATCAATGCAGGATGCATTGTGTCTCTGAACCACTTTCTTTACACTTGCAGCTGGTGGTGATGCTGCGTACCATGGACAACGTGGCCACTTTCTTCGCCCTCCTCGTGCTCTTCATTTTCATCTTCAGGTGAGCGCACAACACTGACAGTCACCATATTAAATAGTCTGTCAGCAGAATGTCTCATTATTCATAGTGTGTAGTTTTAGGTGTCGGCTGTCTTTTAATAAAATGAAATTTTGTTTTAAAAAATGATAGTTTTGACTTTATTAATTTTAACTGAATATTGTTAAATCTCCATATATTGTTTGCCATAATCTGTTATAATCATGTGTTTTAATTAGGTACTACATATAGTGTTAGACTGTAAGTCTTGCACTGTGTTTTTCACTGGTATTTCATTTCTTTTTGTGTTGTAATTCGAAAAGGAGCTCAAAAACGTTCAAGGTTTTTTTAAAAACAAAATTTTTTTTTTTTCAAAAGTACAGCTGACACATAAAACTATACACTATAGATAACTTCACGATAGGTAATGTAGACATAAAATAGTCATTCATATTAACTATCCAACTATATCATATTCATCTTACGTTGAGACATTCGCCATCGTATCACAACAGCATCTTCAGATTTGATTTTCGACAGGTTATTCGTTGTAGCATGACGTCAGTCTGACGTTGTTAATTTTGAGCCTCTATCACAACTGATGAGGAATTTATCTCCCCGAAAGTACTTAGCTAATAAAGTTTAGAAATCTAATCCAAAATTATCGACCAGCATTTCACCCGCAGTTACGATGCAAACACACAGCAATAATATCAACCTCCAGAGTGCTGGCCTCGCCGGGCGCAGAACCGTGTTCTTCTCTCACTCATAAGTATTGGTTTTTGCCTCCCACTTAGAAAAACTGACGTCACATCCACTCATAAATAAAGCGCACACACCGATAATGGCTTGATGCTTCATTTTCATAGTCCCTTGAATTTTATGAACATTTTCAAGTCATGAACATAGCACGTATCCATATTGGCTTGATGCTTCATTTTCATATTGCCTTGAATTTTATGAACATCTTCATGTCATGAAAATAGCACGTATCAATAATGGCTTGATTCTTCATTTTCATAGTCCCTTGAATTTTATGAACATTTTCATATCATAAAAATAGCTCGTATTCATATTGGCTTGATGCTTCATATTCATATTGCCTTGAATTTTATGAACATCTTCATGTCATGAAAATAGCACGTATCAATAATGGCTTGATGCTTCATTTTCATGAATTTTATGAACATTTTCATGTCATAAAAATAGAGTACACAGCGATAATGGCTTGCTTCTTCATTTTCATAGTCCCTTGAATTTTATGAACCTTTTCAAGTCATGAACATAGCACGTATCAATAATGGCTTGATTTTTCATTTTCATAGTCCCTTGAATTTTATGAACCTTTTCAAGTCATGAGCATAGCACGTATCAATAATGGCTTGATTTTTCATTTTCATAGTCCCTTGAATTTTATGAACATTTTCATATCACTTACACATCAGTCTTAAGAATGTTTTCACAAGATTTATTATAACTTACACATAATTCTGTAGCAAAAGTTAACTATTTTATAATGTAAAGCTATACAATATTATACAATTGAGTCATTTGATGGAAATGCTGCATCTAGATGAAATGTTCTTTTATAAATGTTTTTCTGTTGCTGTTTTCCCATCATATATTTTTAATTAGAGTATTCCGATAATTATTTTGACATTGATATTTAGGATGTTGTCATTCACAGACGTAAATATTGTAGCATTTATATAAAAGTTGTAACATTTCTTGCTACTAGAGTTTTTTAAAAATATGTTGAATTGAATTATTTTTACCATGTTTATGTAGCAGGGTTTTCACTCAAACTTGTGTCTGACTTGTTTTAGACACAAAGCATGATAATTGCATATATTATATACATTATATAGTTTATTTATATTTTAATCTTTCTCTATGTGATATTGTTTAAAATGATCTCTATAAACATTGAACACCCTGCAATTTGAGAATACTAGGCTGAATATCTAGCATATTAATATTATTTCTCAGTGTGTGATTAGCCGGCTATAATATTATGCCTTTATAAGCTCGTACATAATGTCCTCAATTTTGGATGTCCCTGTCCATAATGTCCTCTGTTACATGCTGTTAGAAATCCCACTTTTTGCCGCCCACATTTTCTTGATGTACAGTAACAGTTTCAGGTTTAATTCAATGTTTATTTTAAACTTACTCTCTGCATTTATAGCTAGTGTAAATAGCCTGAAATTGTTATGTAGACTGTCGCCCATCTGTCGAATGATTTGTGTAACTAGAGAGATTCTCCCGCGGCATGTTCTGTAGCTACTCTCACAATTAATGAAAGATCTCTGGGTTGTGTGTGTTTATACTTCAATAGCATTTAGTATTAGGTTTGCTAACATTGTGTTGTATATGCATTGGCATTTTATTTCCTATCAATATCATGTAGAAAAAAGTTAATTCATCATTTATCCAGACTAAAAAGTGATAATATGACTGATAAAGTTATCCTGATCAAATGTTTTTGTGTCTTCACAAATGACGGATTTTGATGTATAGTTTTCAACGAGAGTAAAATGTAAATAATGGCCAAATACTCTCAAATTATGAATGTCACACAAAACACCCAGATTGAATGTTCATATTAAGGGAAACCATTTTTGTAGCTAAACAATGTTTTATCAGAATTTTAAAATTGCAGTATGTAATGCAGAAATGGTATAATGAGCACCAAGTTGTAAGGGTAATTAAAAAAACACAAATCCTACAAATGATTCAGCTTTCACAAATTTCTTTCTACAGTATAACTATCGCTAATTTCTACATTTCAACAAAACAAAACAAAACTGAAAAAAAAAATGGTTTTCCAGCAGCCTCTCTTCCTTGCTTTACTAACATGATTATTTCTGACTGTGTCTCCTGCTCCGTTTCACCACAGCATTCTGGGAATGAACCTGTTTGGATGCAAGTTCTGCGATCACCTTCCCGACGGCACTCGAAAGTGTGGACGCAAAAACTTCGACTCCCTTCTCTGGGCAATTATCACTGTGTTTCAGGTACTACCGTAAGGCCAGGTTGCTATATAGTACTCCCCCAATGTACTTGCTGTTTTCAGGAGCTATAGTAAGCCCAAGTACTATATAGTACTCTCTTCAGTACTGTTGGACAATTTTTTCCATGTTGTGGCTCGCTGACAATAGCACATGCATTTCTATCGCCAACAATTTCGTGTCGCGAATTCCGTTTTGAATATTGTTGCAAAGATTGCTTGAATTGAATATTGTATGGTATTTACAGTCAAAATGTCACGCTTATTTACATAATGGTATGTGCTCAAATTCGATTGATAGGAAAAATTTTCATAATTATGAAAAGCATTTCTATCATTACATAAACACACGGTTATGCACAGTTAAAATATGCTGTGTCCACTTTGAGATGAACATTACAAGCCAATTTGACCATTTTGAAAGTTTGGTATAATTTTGCACATTAATTTCTCATTGATTTAAAATCATAACGTTCTAATCAAATTATATCTAGAATGTTAAATAATTGCGCAAGATGTCGTTTAATTTTAAGACTACCTAGAAAGCTGCAATGTCTTTCGATGGTGAAAATTAATACTGCAAAAAAAATCCCCATTTTTGCTGCTTACTCAGATTGCTCTTGGAGGCTGCTTTGAAATTTATAAAGTTATTGGCCGATTTCGGCGAGATATGATTTCAACAACAGGTCACCACTGAACATATCAAAGTATCAAACAACCTGCATAGTGCAATCTCCTCCACATGTATAGAGTGCGGCCGGAATGCGTGTAACGTACGTCATTACACGTATGACGTAAAAAACGTAACACTAAAGTAATGTTAAACGTAAAACAATGCGGGAATGCGTGTGCTATGAGCTCTGTAGGTGGCATGTGGCGAGGCGACGGCTGTCTCTACCGTCCATCTGTACTCACCGCACATGGCTAGTATTTTATCAACAATATTTGGGCCAAGTTTTGAAATTCTATAACTAAGAATATAACTATTGCAAGCACAGATTTGGATGCTCTATGCTAGATTATTTATGAAAAATGTTTTGGCCAACCTGTTGAAATGTTTGACTCTTGGGGGGGAAAAATTCTAATGTGAAATGGTTCCATGGTTTTGAACACTACCGTCTACATATTTTTATATTTCAATTTATCAAGAAAACTTTCAAAATGATAATATCCAACTATATTTCTCACATTTAATCTATGCCTCGCGTAGGCTTTCAACATACGTAGATTAAAATAGGCTCGTGATTTGACAGTAGAATCCAAATCTGATACAGATGGACGCGGTATGATTATTATATCTATATCATATATTTAGTTTAAATTATTCTAATTTTATCTCAACATGATATTGACTGTACTATCCTTTCCAGTTCTTCTAACCTCTGCCTGCCGCCTTCCACTCTTGGAGCATGCATGCTTGCAAGTCACTTAGTACTCAATAAAGCAAAAGCACACAGGAATAACGGAAACAAATCTTGAAAGAAACCTTCCATTTCAGTTATTCTGACAATTGTAAAGAAATATGTCAATTTCCCATCTATTCAGCAGAAACTGTAAACTCTATTCGAGTTGTATCTTTTAGTTAATCATCTTGTTATTGGGTACTTCATTATTCGTTGCAAGCATACTGTTATTTATTTAATGTGAATGCAGAAACTCGATGTCTGAAGAACACGCACAGTTGGCCGTTGGAACTAGCATTCGTTTTGAATGTTACACTTTCAAATCATTTGATAGTATTGTACATAATCTGTACATAAAAATATCAAAACCCCTCTCAAACTATCCATATTGTTATCATCTTTTGACCATTTTTTAAAATGCCTATTTTAAATATCCATGGCCATGACTGTGAGTGTTCTGCGTCCTCCACCCCCAGCATGATCTGTTGTCCTGGCCACAGCATCCCCCAGCTGCATGCATGTTTTAGTTCAGTGGGACAAACACCGAGCTAAAATGTGGGGGGCAGCCTCTTGCGTGTGCACATTCTCTCGTTGCGGGACAACTCTCGCCTCTTTGAGTAAAGTAGAAGTTGTATACCAACGAGGAATTTGCATATCCCCCCCCCGCCCGTCAACCACCGAAGAAAATACACAACCCATCCACCTGAAAAACAACCACCCTCAGGTTGCGTTGCTCTACCATCACATGCTTATAACGACGAGTGGCGGCGAGGGGTGCTAAATCGTACGTGTCTGCGTTGTTTCATTTCACCGTCGTCGCCGTCGCCGTGGTGACAGTGTGCTGGGGATGCACCTGTTCGGGGGTAAGTTTGCGTCTCACCCCGAGACGGGCGAACCCTGCACCTGTGCCGAGCAGCGCAATGAGACGGCCAACTGCAAGTTCGAGCGCAAAAACTTTGACACGCTCCTCTGGTCCCTGGTCACCGTCTTCCAGGTACGTACCGGGGTCTGTGGGGGCGCCCTCGCTGCTGTATAGGGGCAGTGGAGGGGGATTAAATCTCTGGTTAGAAAAACATGATTATCATGTGTATGAAGCGGTCTAATTATGTGACAAATGAAAATTAATTCATGATCAATAAGTGTTGCCAATGACCTGGTGTAATACATAGCGTCGTGAGAGCAAGGCTTGAATCACGACTATAAACCAAAACATTTATGCGTAGATTATTTATGAAAGCCATAAACAGCTGTGCCTAAGGAGTATAAGTCACAGTTACAAAAAAAAACACAATATTATATGGATGGTTTTCAAGCATATTCATAAAATTCTGAAATAAGATGAGCTGAAAGCATTATCTTAGACCGCAAGGTTGAAAATATTTGATTAAAATGTGAATAAAAAAAAAGATGTTAGTTCTATCATTTAATAATGAAAGCATTGAGATTTATTTTTGTCCACGGTATGGATTTTCTAGCAGGTGGTTTGATTGTTTACTGTGTAGAGCACCTGCAACTTGGTCATGTGATCCATGAGAGCAGGTGCTACGTGTTTACTGCCTGCTGATAAATCCTTGGAAAAATATACCATGTGGAAATGCTTACATCAGAGATCATAGGCTTTTCTGGCCATACCCATGGTTAAGGAGCTAGTTTAAGATTGTTTTTGCTTTTGCAAAATTTCGTGTGAAATAAATTACGCTGACAACAGCAACAAAAATGACAGACAATGAGCATGCATCAAATATTTATTCTGTTGAAATTTAGATTAAAAATTAACCCCATATCAATGCATCTGTTATAATTGTTTAAAATTTTCAGAAACGAAAACACATACCGTATTCGTTATGATAAGCGCACAGTGCACGTACAAAAAATAAATTTCAAGCAAAAACAAATGTCTAATAAGCGCACCCTGAAAATTTTTGCGGCTCATGCATTTTTTTTAATCGCTCGCTTCGAACGATAAATGTCAACATGTATGAACCGCAAATATTGTTTCACAACGCACCCGCCATGTTTATGTGATTATCCGAATGATACCAGCGTGTTAGTCAAACAATATGGCGCCAGTTAAGTGAAATCTTTGCCAAAAAAGTAAGATTTCTTTAATTCAATCTGTGTAAACAGGGGGGTGTATTTGAAGGGGCTCGTGTGCTTATAAGAACAACTACGGTCTACCATATTAAGCTTTGACATTTTCAACAACTTATACTTTCCAAAACCCTGGATAATAATATTCAACTTATATTGCATTGTGTGATGATTTATCAAACAGCTATGGTAAGTAGGGTTGTTCTGTCTAGGTTTATGAAATAACTAAACTTGATATTTCAGATTAAACATTTCTTATCATCGGCTTGTCAGAAATGTTTCATCATTGCCATTCTTTTTGGATATGACTACTGTGTCTATTTATTATTACTAAAAATTGTAGTTTTCAATACTAAATGCTGAATGAACTTTATGTAACAATTAAAATGAGTTATTCATGAGCATAGAACGTTGTAAAATTGTAGTTTGTGTTATATCCATAATTACCTATGCATCTGTAACAGTAAAAATATAAAGAAAAACATTTGAGTAATTTTTCATACTAAAATAAAATTCTCACACACGTGATTATCATTTTTCATAGTAAATGTATGTTCCGAAATCTAGTTTCAGACTCTGTGATTTAATAGATATCCAAACAAAGTATTGGAAAAAAGCTGAAAATTAGCAACAGGGAGCCGCCACACTTGCTACAAATATAGATTGAATTATATATTGAATTTAATATATAATGGGTCTAAATCCAAATATTAATTAGAAGAGGCACGCTAGAATACAAAGATCCTGTACATAAGAAGCTAGCACCACCATTCTCACTTGTGGCCTTGTGGTTTAATGCGCCGGCGGCGGCAGTCATGTGATGAACTTTAAGGACCACATTGAGAAGCTTTAATGTGTTATCCACAGAGCATCATGTGACAGTGATGTTGCAGATCCTGACCCAGGAGGATTGGAATGAGGTGCTGTATAACGGCATGGCCAAGACGTCCGCGTGGGCTGCCCTCTACTTCATTGCGCTGATGACCTTCGGCAACTACGTGCTGTTCAACCTCCTAGTGGCCATCCTCGTTGAGGGCTTCTCCACAGAGGTAAGTCACCACCCAGCCACCGCCCCCACCGTAAAAACACACACAACAATTTACACTTTGTTTAGTGAATGTAAAAGCTTGTAAATAGGATGTGCCTGTAACTTGAGCATGTGCTCTGACAACAAGCCGTCTCCATAAGAACAAGACATCTCCATAATAACGAAAAGTCTCCGTAACAACAAGGCGTCTCCATAACAACAAGGAGTCTCCATAACAACAAGGCGTCTCCATAACAACAAGGTGTCTCCATAACAACAAGACATCTCCATAACAACAAGACATCTCCATAACAACAAGGCATCTCTATAACAACAAGGTGTCTCCATAACAACAAGACATCTCCATAACAACAAGGCGTCTCCATAACAACCATAACAACAAGACATCTCCATAACAACAAGACATCTCCATAACAACAAGGCGTCTCTATAACAACAAGGTGTCTCCATAACAACAAGACATCTCTATAACAACAAGACATCTCCATAACAACAAGGCGTCTCTATAACAACAAGGTGTCTCCATAACAACAAGACATCTCTATAACAACAAGAGATCTCCATAACAACAAGGCGTCTCTATAACAACAAGGTGTCTCCATAATAACAAGACATCTTCATAACAACAAGGTGTCTCCATAATAACAAGACATCTCTATAACAACAAGGTGTCTCCATAATAAAAAGAAGTCTCAATAACAACAAAAAGTCTCCGTAACAACAAGGCGTCTCCATGGAGATGCTCACATTCAAACACACACATACAAACTCTGTATACGTACGTAAGTTGAACCACATTCTATCACACACTCTTGCAATTATGGTCAATGTATTGTGCACACATCTGTGTAGGAACACTCCACATATTGCGACATTCCATACACTTGCCATTGTTGTTACGGTTCTCTCAGTTACTGCTACCCGTCCGTCCGCTGTTCATAACATACTACATTCTTGCGATTTCGGCAAGCTGCAAATTTTAAGATGATTCTGGGTCATAAAGATCTTTTTCTGGATGAAGCCGAGTGTCTGTTCTGTTCCGAAAATGGAAACAAATGTGATTTTTGGTAGAACAGCGACAGGCAGGATAAGGCAGCAGAGACTGGCTGATGGCGGTACTGAACTTTATATGGCTATATTATTAGAGGTGTAGAAATGAATGAAAAATGACTACAATATCTAGTAGCATAGCCAAACAAAATTTGTATTTTCTTTTCAAGTGATAAACGTCAATATCATAATGTAGATAGTAGAAAAACATGAATTTTCATAGAAATTTTGAGTGCTAGTCTTTAAAGATTTGAATTATGTCAAATGATTGAGTGAACTAATTCAAATATATTTATTAATTGTTATGTTGTACATTGGTAACTTAAAGGTTGTTATTAGAGCGTATAATTTGCCTTGTTCTCACTATTAGACGTACAGTTGGATTTTGTCTCGTTCATAGTGATGCTGGTGCAGTTTTAAAAGTCAAGTCTTCTGCCATATTTGTTTTAGATTTTGTTTATTTCAAAAGATGGCAACATTGAACTTATGAATCCCATGACATTGGTCCCCGTACTCTGTTAGAAGATGTTTTTTAAAGTGAACACTTGTTAACTGCTTTCTTATTGGCAGCATAGAATCATCAAGGGCCAAATGGATTTTCCATAAAGAATTAGTTATTAACTGAAATCATAATCAATTGTTTGAATAGAGTTTGACTTGCCTATTCATCCGATGACTTATAAGTCACAACAGCTATTCTTTCTGACATAACTATCCAAAAGATTCAGATTCATTTACTACATTATTAGAAAGCATTGCTGTTTCTATGCATGTAAAACGTCTTTTTCAAAATCCGAATTCTGACCACGCACTACCTATCTGTTGGATTTTTTGTTTTCTACTTTGACCTGTCGTATGTAATAAACCGCTGTTTCCTTTCCTCCACCTTTGACTTCCTTTCCCACTCCACCAGCCATACAAACAGCCTCACACAGCTCACACCCCTACATGTTTGATATACCTGTACATGTAATGCTCTACTGCATCACTCCCACCTTACAGAAAGCCATAGTGGAAGAGCAGGTGCTCCAGGTAAGTGGGTCAAGTCATGACCTATTTAGCTGCTCGCTGGGTCGGTCAGAAATGCTGACCACCACCATGTTGTCATGGCAACAACAAAGTGGTCGGCGGAAAGCTCTTGGCTATGAAAGTTTTCATTCTCCAGATAATATCTATACGAATGGAGACAATACAAAAATATTGAAACAAAATTAAAAGGAGAAAACTGAAAAGGGACTTAGCGAACGAACAGAGTTTGCTTCTGTTTGCTTTGAAAATGGTTTGTTCATAGTTACTATAGTTATTATGTTTCCATTACTTGATTATCTATACTATTGATTTGATGTGGATTTGAAATACCTGTTATCAATAATTGTAGTTTTGAAACAATTGCGTCAAAGAGTTTGAGATTGTGAGGGAGACTGTTTTCGTGGCCAAGAGTTTTCATTAGGTATGCATATATATGTGTGTGTGCTGGAGCTGGATGATCAAGACTAAGCCTAATGTTGTCATCTACCAATATGGCTGCCAATATGGCGGCGGCGACGGTCAGTGGCAGCCTCTGGCCCCGGCTATAGTAGCGGGTGTTTTATTTTTTGTGGAGAATGGCCGCAGTGTCGTGTGTAGTAGATGCATGGACGATTAGTGAAGTTGTGGAGCGAGGTGGATCATTCAGCATTGCTTTGCCGCTACACGCTAGCATCAGTATATCACAAACATTGGTCCTGACAGCAGAATCATTATCCACTATACAGCAGCAGCAGCAGCAGCAGCAACCTGAATGTGATCACACCTAATTTTGTAATATTCAGTTACGTTGATGGTTTATCTATATTGAGCCGCAGTGCTTGGTTCATAGACATTATGCTGTAGTAGCTTTTGAGCTCATAGAACCCAATGTTATTGTGACATATGGTGGTATAGACTTTTTCTCTCAGTGTTCAAACAATCTTATATACTCTCATTAGTTTCACATTGTGTGCTGAGTAGTTACTTTAATGTCATACTATTGGATTCGAAGCGTAGCTGTTTTATATGCTAAATGGCAGCCTAGTAATATTTCTATGTTGTATTTGATGGATGTAAATGTTTCGTGAAAGAAAATCTATGAAAGTAGCACGCTCCATGTAAATGCCAGACACACGCACATGTAAATATCAACAGCTATTGATCATACCAAATGCTGGTAATTTACTAAATTGAGCAATTCTTTTACAACGCAGGTCGCCTGTTGTTCTAATTCGGTCTACGATTCTGCGATTCTTTAAATTACATAACACATATGTTCATGTTGATCTTATTAAGTATTGTTATAAAATTCAATCTCCAACTTATTACTTTTCATACTTAAGCGTGATCGATTTCTACAGTCCATGAGGTGGGGAGAGCTCAGCGTCCCCACTATATATAAAAATGGTCCACATTTAGTCAAATTGGTAAAGGAAAAAGTCCACATGTTTTGAATTTGAAACAAATGGGTCAGCATCAAATTGGTATACAGATCGATCCACACTTTAAGATACAAGTATATTGACGTTTGCTTCCAGGTATCAAGATTGAAATAAAATGTGCCCTTGTTAACACGGCCGCACAAACTGTTTTTTTCATTCTCTCTGTAGGGTCAGGTATAGAAATTGGTGCTAAGTCTTGGCAATGCAAAGCATAGAAGTGGGTTTACTCCGGGCTATCATTGGTGGCACATTCATGCCCACTTTTTAAACTAAGACACCCACCACCACCCAAAGTCATAACAGTTGAAGATTGTTTTTGACCACTGTTGTATATTCTTATCCTCTCACCGTTGAGCAACATTTGAAAAGGCATGAAAATTTTGTGTGTGCATGTGTGTTCATCTTCTGTGTTACCTTCATAAAATCATGCATCTCATCATGTTACCATACAAATTGCATCAACCTTAAAAGCTCCATATCGCTCACACCATTTTTAAATACATTTTCTACATACTCTCTCTCATCTTTCTACCAAGTATATTTCTACCAACGTATTGATATAGTCGAAGACAGGTTTTACAGCCCTAAGCTTCCATTTGACTACATAAAATGGCCCTTTCTTCGGCTATGTCTAACGTGGTAGAAATATGCTTGGTAGAATGATGTGCGAGAGTATGTAGAAAATGTATTTCACAAGCAGTGGGAAACACATATACATGGATTTTGTAAATAGTTGCTGACTGTGACACACGGAATGAGAAAGAAGAGTGAAGTTTTCTCTGTTGGCAGTGCATTGACGAGGCAGTACAAGCCGCATTAGCAGACATGAACCGCGAAAGTCAACGGCACGCAGAGACAAGGCAAAACTCCCCGCCGCCGCACAGTAAGGCTTCAAGAATGGAGATTCACTCGACTGTTGAAGAGGCTTCTAAAAGCGATGCAGTACGTGCACTTCGACCAGAGCTTGCCGCCCTCCATCAACCTCCCTTGCGTTCCACCTCTCCCAGTGGTCAAAGCAACGCCGCTGTCACAGCCGGCTTTATCTCTACGCACACGCAGGAAAACTCTGACAAAATGAGCAAACCGTCCCCCGGGATGATCTCACTGGAGAGAGAATGTTCCCGCGTCTGTTCACTCAACAGGGAGACAGCTGGACGTGTTAACCATGACTTGAACATCGCTGCCCGTACTAACCTTGACTCCTGGGGGACATTGTTTCTGTTCGCATTGTGGTCATGTCTAAAATTGATGATACATATTTTGCAGCCTTCTTTAGCTAATCGTTTAGATTTTGACCGTTCTCAACCCAAAGACTCACAATTCTAACCAATGACGTGGGCTGATAAAGTCTTCCTATCTTGCACCACTATAACAACAATCTTTTCTCTTTTTTCCTCTTCCTTTCATGAAAACTGGAATTCATTCCCGATTCTTTCCATCTGTTGTTTTATTTCCATTACATACAATTTCAGCAATCTGTTTGCATCCTTTTCAATTATTTATTTATTTATTCAATCAACTAATGATTTTTTCAGAATTTTATGTTTTCATGTTGTTCATATTAAGTACATGTAGCCAAAAAAATTGTTTTAATCATTAGTGCAATTAAAGAAATACTGGAAGGACTGGATGGAAATAAAATGATTAATTGGTCTTCAGTTTTTCTTGTTATGATCAGGTAATTTTTACATTTTTTGACAAATGAAAGATTGCATATTTATCATATAACTAAAATTACTCATTTTACGTGTCAAAGGAATCCATAAGAATTAAGAAAAGAGAGCTCAAGTATCAGAGCAAAAGGGTCGGCAAAAGGGTGAGACAAGTTTCCGCTACTGGTGTATTCTAGACGTGAAGTGAGACCGATTTTCACGTGTAAATATCTCTCATTCAATTCAATGTTCTATCATTTCATCATGTTCACTTTCAAACTAATCGCTAATTTTTAAGGATTCATTATTTCCACTTTTTATGAACATTTTATGCATTAACTTTTAAAGTTCTTACATTTCATATATTGATTTGAAATGTAAGCTATATCTGTTTTTTCCAATTCATTGTTCATTGTTATACATTTTGATAATGACATTTTGATGGTTGTGGATGTCTAACATTAATGCTTTTGTGTGCAGTGTTCTTACTAAATCATTCACTGAAATTTTCAATCCATGTATCAAATTCATTTCATTGTTGTGCTACTATGTAATCCATTTTTCCTCATGAAATAAATGTCTGTTTTTATGTAACATTTAGCTGTAATTCCTTGCTATATTTGGAGTGCTTATGAAACCTCAAATCATTAAAATCATAATCTCATTGAATATGTAACTAAAACTGTTTGATGAATGAATATTCTGTTCATCTTAGGCTCCATTATTCACGATTTAAAGAATGATTTAAGATACCTATTGGAACCATTGTTGTGCTCTATGGCGAGGATTCCGCCGTTTTATCAACAGCTTCATCAGACCATTTCAGGTGTTGAGAAAACAGCGAAAGCCTCAACGTGTAGCACAACAATGGTTCAAATATCTTAAATCATTTTTAAACTGTTTGATTTTAAGCGTTAGAGGGGCCATGTGTTTTATGTTTGTGTGCTCTCCATTCAGGGAGAGGACAAGAAGAAAGACGAAGAAAAGGATAAGGAGAAACTGGAGCTCGACGAGGTGGCAGAGAAAAACCTCAAAAACAAAGACATCAACAAGACACTGGACGACAAGGAGCTTATCATTAAGGTGGGAGCTCCTGTTTGATTTGATGTTATTTAGTCATAATTCAACATGTTAACATGCGCAGTACAGCAACTTGAAAATAATATAGAGTCTAAAATAGACACACAAAACATGAAAGATATATAATACTGATCACAGGTAAACAAAGATATCTGACGATAGATACAAATAGATCTACGTGTGTGTATGTTTTTATAGGTGATGTCAATAATTAATGCAAATATTTAATGACCGCAAGATTTATGATTTGTTTTGTTTCCACTACTAAATAAATATGAGAGGACCTGCTGCAGCGCATGTGTAATCAAAGCTGATTTATTATCATAATTATAATTTTCCATGTAAATGTCAAAGTGTTTGTAAATAATTTGGTTTCTATGGAGGACATTAATTGTCAAAACGTTAAACAGATATTTTGGAGCATGATGGAATATTTTTGAATATTTTGGAGCATTAACATTTTATTTGCGAAAACGTAAGCCATTAGCACCAAAAGAACCACTCTGTGGAAGTAAGTACGTGAGTAAATGGGCCATTTTGATCAATTATGAGAAAACTCATGAGTTTGATCATTTAAGCAAAAGCTTGTTACAAAACTGGTCTCAAATTCAACATCCTAGAGCAAATGGCTGTGTGGCGACCTCTCGAACTTGCACAAAAGCACCTTTTTGGTCCTTAATTTGGTAAATATTTGCCTAGGCGAGCACGTATGTTTCGGTGCAATCAACTCATATCTGTCTGACTAATACAGTTTATTTTGATAATACATTTCATATAGTTCATTTATTTCGATAGTATAATCATAGTATAAAAAGACAAACATGTAAAGTTGCAGCCGAGGCGAGCATGTATGGAGCTGTTTCGGTGACGAATTGAACTTGATTATTATGTAGATGTGCAAGTGTAAGCTGAACGAGGAGCGGGAAAACCAGAACACGGCGGCGGCGGCGGCCGCAGCAGCCGTGCTGGCCGCAGTGGTCAACAGGGGCAGTGTGGAGGATCTCAAGAACAACCAGGAGAAAGGTGAGGGCAGCGGGGCTGATCGGGAGAAAGGTGAGAGCAGCGGGGCTGATCAGGAGAAAGGTGAGGGCAGCGGGGCTGATCGGGAGAAAGGTGAGAGAGACCGGGGGACGCTAAGAGAGACCGGGGGACGGTAAGAGAGACCGGGGGACGGTTAAAGCAAGGCTTGTGACCCCAACCTGTTCATGGTTGGTCAATTTGGACTCTAATTTATGTCTTTAACTGTTAAATAAACAGGACCATGTCTGCTGCTGGTTTACAGTCACAAACTTTAATTTATTTTTGCACACAAGTGTTTCTTGGTAAATATTGCTTTGTTTTAATACAGTGGGAAAATTTTAACTTTCCGCTAGATATAAATTTGGGTACAAATATAGGGTCCAATGTCCACATGAGACAGGTGCTCACTGTGCAGAAGTTCACTTTATATATGATATATCAAGAAACTGAAGCGAGAGAAGTAAAGTGTTTCCACATAAGACAGGTGTCCACTATACGGAGGACTTAGGCAGACTTAGCACTATGGAAGGGAGAGGCCTTGTATATGTACACATGTTTCATCTTCACTCCTCATCAGTGAATGGTTGGATTCTATTTGTTTTATCAGAACTTGTTCATGTTGTTTATATTTCCTTTACATTGGACCAAGAACTTGCTCTGAATTGTCAGACTAGTGATTTGGCAGTTGGTTTCCCACTTTGGGAAATGTGTTTTGATTAAAAAAGCCGTGAAAAAAGCAAGCAGTTTGTCCATTAGAATATTCACAGTGCTGCGCTGTAAAATACACTAAAATCTCCAACTACGACCACCTCTCTATTGAGAACACTCCTATAATAAGACCACTTTTCGCAATCCTAAATCTTCATATAGGTACCAAAATAAACCTCTGCATAGATATCACCTCTCTATTGAGACCACCTAACACTGGCCACATAGGCGGTCCTGATAGACAGGTTGTACATGTGTTGCAGAGAAGAAGATGCTTGCCCTGCAGCCCACGAAGGGGGAGGACAGTGTTGTTCTGTCCGGCACGTTTGCCCCAGCCGCGCCAGTCATCTATGACACCATCCCCAGGTGAGCAGTAGCCCTGAGGTTCAGGCTTTCCACCGAGTTGGGAAAAAGTCACTAAAATTCATATTTTTTCAAGGTTTTGGAAAAGTCATTGAATTTTGTGAGGAGTCAATTGTATCCGTAGATTTGTGGGAAAGAAGAATAGAAATCTATCATATACATATTAATGGCTTTTCATCTTTACAGACACCATATTTAAATGAAGTTAGGTATCTGGAAACAAATCTTGGATAAATGAAAATCGGTCTTAAAAAGTCATTTTAAAGTTTTAAAGTTTGGGAAATGTTGATTTCTTTAAGCCTCTTGTTGCGGTAACAAGGCGTCCGCTCAGCATCAATCTGTAAGAGTCTTGTTTCATGATGTATATGTTGTGTTAAATGTTGTTGAGATGCCGGTTTAAACTTCTGGATATTCACCCGCATCCCGTATATCGACCTAAATGACCTGTGTGTTTCAGCCCCCTGACGCCGCCGCCTCCGCCTCTCATCACCCACACGGCAGCCACCCCGATGCCCACGCCGCAGGGCTCGCCCAACGCCGAGGGCTCCGCGGCCGCGGGGGCAGGGACCGGGGGCAGGAACAGCCTCACGGTGGCCGGAGCCGGGGCACGGAGCAGCCTGTCCATCCCCACCGGGGTGGGGGACAGTCTCACCATAGACACACAGCCAGCCAACAACAATGTGAGTCACTTCTGTCATTGTTTGCTGCACGTTCTGACTTCTTCATCACATGGAAACTCCATCATGTGACTCATCACAACAACATCGGGCGCACTGATGCACAGAAACCTCGCGAGAAATGACAGAGAGAAGCACCTGAGTAGCTTTGTACCTTCTAATGACCGATCCAGATGCTAAGAAATCATCAGATTATTCTCATTGAGACTGCACCCAACCACACTCACCTTTTGTCCCATAACCTCCTTCAACCAAAATGGATTTCTTTTCGGTCCTTAACTTGCTAATAGTTGCTTTGGTGAAGCCGAGGCAAGCATGTATGGAGCTGTCTTGGTGCAATGAATCAGCTCATAGCTGAAGAATGGAACTTGATTGTCAAAAAGTTTCAAACTCTTATCTCTCAACGCAAATCTTTTACAAAGCAACAAAATCGGCCAAAAAACAAAAAAATGGCTATTTTATTTAATTGACTGCATACCAGGCTTGGGTCTATTATGTTTTTGTCATTATCATTATCAATTATTATAAATAATGATGAAAATTTGCATTATCATTATAATTTGTCAAAAAAAGGTTTCATTATATTAGTATTACTTTTGTATTATTACCATTATATTATCATTACAATTTCATACACAAATCTCATTATTTTTTCATTATTTTTACAAGTTATTTGGTTTGATGGTTGCTTTTGTAATTAGTATTTATATTACTTTGATATAAAGGAAATAGGAAATTTGAACAAATATAATTAGATTTCCTACATATGATATTTTGCTTTGCTAGAATAAATGCAATTGAATACACAAGTATTGTTGCCTGTTTGATTTCCCATTTTTATCAGTTAGAAGTGCCATACCCTATTGTTCTTCAACTCCCATAAGGTCTCCTTACTGTGTTGTTACGTAACAAGTTCTAACCTGCAGCTATTCACAAGAATAGCAGTGACCATGCCTTCTATTAAGATTATTTGCTGAGGTCTTACTGTTGACAATTCTGATAAGGAATTGTACTTTGACAAACATCCACTTTTCTTAGGTGATAATTATGACTTTAAAGAGTGTAAGCCATCTTTTTATCTTTAATCTGTTATCTGAAATTGAAGTAAACTTTTGGGCATTGCAGAATAGGTACATGTATCTATGTTATTTGAAGCAATGAAAAGAATTTTGATCTCATGATCGTCAATGCCATGCATATTATTGTTATTGAAGGATTCAAGGGGTTGTTGATACATACAGTGGTTTACCAGGAGAATATCAATTCATTTGATCCTAAAAACCTGCTATTTTTATGTAGTATTTTAATATATCACCAATACAATCATTACATTTATTACAAATTGAAGAAGATATTTGTAACCACACCATTATTCCATTTTCCTTATCTGGTATATCAAACTTTAATATCGAAACAATAATGATAACATTGCCTTAGGGTGACGTCAAGCTGCAGTCGTAGCGTGTGTATTTTTAGTCTCTTGCACTCTCTCTCTCACCTGCTTCACACACACTGCCCCATCAAGGGTGCCCCTGACTGGCAAAGTGGAACCCTTGGACCCAGGTCATGACATTTTTTCGCGAATCGCGAGAGATTGCACTGAATGCAATGATGCGTGAATGTGTACATTTGGAGTAAAAAGCTATGATTTTTCCTGCAGTCCTCTCTGAGTGTGGCCTCCCCGACGGCGGCGGCCCTCACGTCGCCCCGGCTCGTGCGGAAGGACAGCAAGGGCAGCTGGCTCCAGCGCTTCAAGGTTCCGTATTTCCTTGTTTGTTGTTTTCAAACCATGCCTGCTGCCATAGAAGTCTATATGAGCGAGGCGTCTATATGAAGTTAGCGTTCAATAGCGCAAAGCGCAGATTCCTATGTAAAAAACAATTATTCTTATACAATGTGTGCCAATGACCTGGTGTAAAATGAACCAGTATATTTACATTAATACATTGCCAATGACCTGGTGTTAAATAAACCAGCTCATTTACATTAATACATTGCCAATGACCTGGTGTAAAATAAAACCAGCACATTTACATTAGTGCCAATGACCTGATTTAAAATAAACCAGCACATTTACACTAATACATTGCCAATGACCTGGTGTAAGATAAGCTGTGTGTTTGCAGCGGCGTGACTCGGGGGCGGTTGCCGCGGCCGGCGGGGGGGACTCGCCCCCGGGGGGGTCGGACAGCGGCGGGGAGGAGGAGGAGGCGCGACGGCAGCGGGCGGCCGCCAGCCGCAGGAAATACAGGTGAGCAGCAGGGCGCTCCAAACTCGACCATGGTTTTCATATATGTTTATGGGTTTTGATAAAGGTTTTACAGTTCACAGTTTGGGTTTTACAATAATTGGCTGCTGCTGCTGCTGCAGCTGCTGCTGCTCCTGCTGTTGCTGCTGCTGCTGCTGCTTTTTGCTGCGCTAGCAGCTTAGGTCTGATCCCCATACGAAACCGGTCTGTACGTGTAACCAAGCATCATTGGCAGCCACATGTATAATATGACAAGGGATAGGCAATTACGTGTAACCATAGCAGGCCTTAACTTGTTCCATAATAAATCTTAGAACAAGGCATTGGATGTAACATGCAGAACACATCAGTGCCGTGATGCCGTAGGATTTAGTACACCGTGATTGGTAATAACGAGACGTACAAACATTTGGATTGACGAGAAACATGGCCGCTTTGGTTGCACGTAAAGATGCTGGTTACAAATACAGGCCGGTTTGGGATGTCAATCTTGTGATGCCGGCGCCGCGTC
Source organism: Streblospio benedicti (assembly GCA_019095985.1). Classification (NCBI taxonomy): domain Eukaryota; kingdom Metazoa; phylum Annelida; class Polychaeta; order Spionida; family Spionidae; genus Streblospio; species Streblospio benedicti. Next base: position 59,727,966 of record CM032669.1, on the reverse strand, counting down.
CATTCTAATCTTGTTGGGCCTCTCACGGCACGAGGAAACATACCATGTATATATTAGCAATCCTTTATCAAAAATATCAATGTAATAATTTAAAAGTGCATTTTCAACAATTGTTGCCCTGAACTGTCCTATATCACAACTGTTGCCTAACAACTGTCCTATATCACAGTTGTTGCCTAGCAACTGTACTGTATCACAACTGTTGCCTAGGAACTGTCCTATATCACATCTGTTGCCTAGCAACTGTCCTACATAGGCCTGATAACTACTTGTGTGATGTGAACAGTGCGTTTCCTCTGGCCTGAGTGTCTCTGATGAGTGGTTTGTCCCTGCTGCCTGGCTGCTACTATTAACCTGCTGCTGCCAGCAAACAGCCCTATTAACATACCATATACACAGTGAAATAGATGTTCCATCAACATGTAATGACAATCTCCAAAACATTTTGATCAAAATGCTTTCTAATCGCTGGATAATTGCTATACAATTCTGTGAAATCCCTAACAGGAATGGCATTCTTTTTCTAGATATATTTTACACATTTATCATAAGGTGTATAGTTTTGCCAATAGTGTGCTGGACATCTATAAGTCACTGGAGGCATGTTGTAAGATAACAATGGTAGCAACATGCCAAATATCTGTCCCAATGTAGTGACCACAGCCTGAGAGAGAGGACCCACGCCGCCCCAGGGTCTGTGTTGTCCGATATGTTCTATCACGTTTTTGTCTGCAGCTTAAATGTTATGTATATAGTTGTTTTTTTTATTCCACCAAAGAAGAATACAAATTCAGTGGAAAAGTGGCGAATGAAAAAGAAAACTTTGCTAGATTTTTTAACGTATTGAATAGTGTTGAAAAAGGCAATGTTTCTGATCTATAGGTCACAGAAGGAAAAAAATGTTATACCTTTTTCTGTGATGATGGAAAGAAAAATGTAGTAATTTATTCACATTAATACTTGATTGATATGTAATGTGTTTCATATTTATTACTGTTGTGAATGAAATTTGAATATTGATGTGACAATCTTCTTTTATGTTGCACTTCCTCACACATGTAACATGGAAATGTGTTTACATTTTGTCTTTTATACTGACACTGTGCTGCTCTTTCTCTCGTGACTGAAGTCAGCTGATAAATCCAGCAACGACCGCCAACTTTCATGTCAAATATTCTAAACCAGTTAAACCATTATAGCAAGGTGTTGGGATACAAAATAATGAAAAACAAAATCAATATATGTTGTTTTAAATTTGTGAATCGCATATATGCATACACGAGACTTGCGTACGTTATTGGTGGCTACAACACCTTGCTCCTACCATGTAATAAACCATCCTCACTAATGGGTGCTGCCTCTTCTCCGTAGCTACTCTGTCACGTATGTGTTCAGGTAATTATGGACTGGTAACTATAGTAACCACCACTCGTTGCTATAGTTACCTTGTTTCTATCACCCGATTGGCTGTGTTGCGTGTCAGCTTGTAGTGTCCACTTACTGGACCTCTTATTATACAAACGATTTTTGTTGCAAATCATTCAACAATACTATATATTTATGTCTCACGTAGCAGAATAATGTACCGACCTAGTGGAGTGAACTTACTGATTTTGTTGCCCCTCTGCCCATGATTGTAGACTTCTACTCTTCTGGCTCGAAATAGCTGCAAGTTTGTTGCAATTTTATGTAAAAGCGGAAAATACAAAATCAGTAAATTCTGCATATTTAAGTGAGCTTGATGATGATTTAGTCGGGGTGGCATGATACTACCATGTCCCACCAACACCAAGTGCATGTACCCTGTGTTTTCAGCTTTCTTGCTGCATGTTTCTAACCATTACTTTACTGAAAAAATTTCAGTCACATCTAGTACCATGTTTGATTTACGCTTGTGATACATTCACTTCATTTCACTGTGCAAATGGTAGATGTGATACAGTAAAGAATTTTACATCATATTTAATTCAAATTTAATGGCGGTGGGGGTTGTGAACATTCATTGTGTAAAGTATGCAACAAGAAATGGAAACGTAGAAATTTGCCACGCCAGTAATCGATGTAGTATTACATACTAACAGTGCATAATTCCCACCACCAATGTGCATCAGTTTAGTCTCTACACAAGATTCTGTCACCGAAGCGCTGTAGTTTGTAGCATTATGGAGACGATTAACATCACCACCCGATCCAAAGCTCCCTGTTTGTTGTTTTACCCAGAGACATGAGGTCGTCCTGCTGCTAAATGTACACCTTGCCCAGCATAAATCATCAGTATAAGTCTACGAGCATGATATTTCTTTAATGATGTATGATTAAAGGCTTAAGAGGCTCACGAGAATTATTATACTTTCCTTGATTCCACTTTTCATGGCGTCTTGTCGTGCATGGCGGTGGTGGTCTTCCGTATTGTCATCAGCATAGTGCTATGATTTCAAGTATTAGAAAGATCCGTTTCATCAGTAGTTTCTGCTGCATTAAGTTCTGCATTCCTTGCATTATTTTCTCTCATGAGTTAGCCATATTTGGTGTATTTCTATTGAATATTCTTAACTTGTTTAAACGGTAACTATTAAAGTCTTTTATAAGTTGTGATAAATTGCGTTCAGTGCCTACTATCCATAGAACACGTAATCGTAGATATTTTCTATTAAACCGTGAACATGTGTGAACCAGTTCTAGTAGGAAAGCTAAAAGTTGTCTTTAAAGTGCAAATGTATTTTTCATAACATTAGTTTTTGTTGACTTCTAAATATCGTTTCGTCTGACCTGACCAAAAGGCATTGATACCCACTAGAAGTGCGGCGTCTGACCCTGTATGTTTGTCCGCTACCATAGTGACTGCAATGGGCACGCCCCGCTGAACAACCAGCGCACCCTCAGCCCTCAGAACTCCATCAAGAGCTGCCACACCCCGCTCAGCCCCCACAACCGGGGCCGCCGCAGCCGCCAAAACTCCCTGTCGAGCCGCAACAGCTGCTCCCGACACAACTCGTTCAGCCTCAGTCGCCAAAACTCGTTCAACAGGTAAGAAGAGTGTGATTGCTTCAACTACTCTCACTGTTCTGGCAAGCAAGCAAACTTGGCGAAAATATATATACATACAGATGTGGTAAGACAATGTGTATGATGACGCTGTCTCTTGCCTCTTGCAGTAGGACGCTGAGTCCACAGAACTCTGTGGGCAGCGGGACACCCCGCGATGAGTTCAAACAGAACAACTTGCTGCAGGCGTCCACGCTGTCAGCGCACCACCTACACCACCCACACCGCCACCCACACCACCACCACCACCACCACCACCACCACAGGGGGGCGGCCAAGGCAGCGGCGGACTCGGCAGCCCCTGAGTATGAGTACGATCGCGTGTCCTACGAGGAAACCGACGACTTGGTGCGTAGCCTCACATTGCACCACTTTTGCTTCTTTAAGTTCCAAGCTATTCCTTATGTATGATTTATATATTCTTCTATGGAGCTAATCTGAAAGAAAAGAAATGTTTCTATTTTATACTATGAAGAATCCACATTTCATTTTTAAGGGTGTTGGAATCAAATTAATTACATTCTGTTGTAACAAACCACTTGGTGTATAATAAAGCCAAACATTGGAAAACGTTTTGCCATTTGGTACTTCTGTAAGTTTTTAAAAGTCTCTGTTTGCCTATCGAGGTTGTTGGAAATCAGATTAATTAGATGCTGCTCTAAAACTATTTTATTAACAATGCAGGACAATATCAAGAATTGAGAAGAAAGATCCTATTTTAACCTTAATATCCCTCTAACTAAATATCATGAATGTTGACATGCTAACCTGATCCAATGGCGTTCCCTGCCTAATCTGGGACTGTAATTTATGCTATGATGGATATATATATATATATATATATATATATATATATATATATATATATATATATATATATATATATATATGTGTGTGTGCATATTTTTAGACCAGAGCCCCTGATGATTGCCAAGCATGAAACAACGTTGTAGGGCAATGTCATTGTAGTTGTTCATTTAATTTATAATTATATATATATATATATATATATATATATATATATATATATATTATATATATATATATATAATATATATAATATATATATATATATATATATATATATATATATATATATATATATATATATATATATAATGGATGATCCTTACAAAGGATTGTTGGCAGAAACATTGTCTTCAATCTCCAAAGTACAATGCGGCGATGTGATCTGCTGTAGGACTGTAAGTGTCTCAAGTACTGCCCCGAGCCAGAGGGCTGCTTCAAGGAGCGGGCCGCATACTCCATCTACCTCTTCCACCCACGCTCAAAGTGAGTTCTATTATTGTTCCATTGCCATATACAATTTTGTACATGTGATACATACACACATATCATACTATGGCCCAGTCCAACGGTTTTATGATGTCATAGTTTCAATATAACGTAGTGTTGCAACGTACTATTCCATTTTGTATGTTTCTTTATTATTCATACAACTCCCGCATACAATCCACCACTCATCTCTTATACAATCCTACCACCATCACCATTGTCCTTAGACTGACTGGAATGTGAGTCTAGAGTTCTAGTCTCTTATCACACTACCACAGTAGGTAAAACCTGGTCAATGAACCTCAAAAGATGAGTTTGGTTTGACAAAATTGTATGGAAATGTTTCTCAACTGATTTCTACTCTTTATGACCCACTGAAATAAAACTTACCACACAAAGACCACACCTCCAAGTGGCCTAGAATGTGGTTTAATGGTAAAATATGGTATTTTGGTGGCCGTATTGAAAATCCATGATTGCCGACATATGAAGTGAATTTTGGATAACACCTCTTAATTCTCCATATCTGAAAATATGGTTTTCGATACCAAGATCTTGTATTTAGGTGCCCTATAAAGTAGTTTTAACAATAACATATGGTACTTTTGCGGCCATTTTGAAAATTGCCATTTTTCCACAAATTCCCCCCAGACGTGGTAAGTTTCATTTTGCCTGAAACATTGTGTCATAAAGAGTAGAATCCCAATGAGAAAGCTTTCTATACAATTTTGTCCAGCCTCAAGTTATATACTGTTTGTTGACTGAACTAGAGGAAAACTATAAAGCACACTGTGTGGTTGTTGACAGGACGCGGCGGGTCTGCGAGTGGCTTGTCTCCATGCAGCAATTCGACTACATGGTTCTCTTCTTCATCGCTCTCAACTGCATCACCCTGGCCATGGAGCGACCCGACATTCCGGCTCACAGCATCGTAAGCCGCAGCAGTGATACAGTCACGATACACCGCAGCACGATACATGAGCAACGATATGTATTGCGTATGTGCAAATCACGTTCAGTTTATGACCTTTCATTTGATGTGGCTCACAACCAGGACGCTTTGACGAGTCGTAATCTTAACGGGATTTGCTCATAGCGCTGAAGTTTTAATCACAAAAATGGACCTGGAAAAATGTCAAACACACCATTATGAACTGCACGTTTTAAAGGCAATTATACAGCATTATTTGAAAATGTATTCTTTTAAACTGCTTAATTTGTCAACATTGTCAAGTGGCCCACGCCAATGCCAGGTTTTTTTAGGGGATATTTATCGTAGATGTGGTCACAGTATTGTGACACATATTGTGGTGGTTTATGAGACGATATATCTATATACTAGGCCGACTGCATATTATGCGATATTCATCATAGATATAGTCACTGGATCGTGACACATATCTTGGCAGTTTAGGAGACGATAGCTACATCCCTACTCATCCGTGTGTTTTGTCACCTCTTATTTGTGGTAGAGACACACATTATATTTTTCTGATAAATTGAGTTAAAAAAGGAAACAAAAAAACGGGACTATTTTTGTCTGCAGTACCTACTTTACAAATAGTGCAGTAGGTTGTAGAGATAAAATATATAGATTAATAAAATGTCGTTTCTAGGGGACAAAATATACTAGCTTTCAGCTAGAATGTTATCTAAATTCATAAACATATTGTGCCTTTATCTATTAAGCAACATACTAATTCTGAGAATGAATTTTACACAAGTGAAAACTTTAAATGCTCTTTTTTGTTTTTAAAGTGATACAAACGTGTTGTCCATAGATTTTGCATTACGCAAATTTTCTAACTACCAAGTCAAATCCATAATTTTCTCGGCTTATGTATCTTTAATATTCTCTTAGAGTACGAATTCACTTAGATAATTATGTTTGTAGCAAACTTATTCAAAATTTGCATTTTTATTCTGTTTCAGGAGCGTCAGTTTTTAACCATTGCCAATTATGTGTTTACTGTGATCTTCACGTTTGAGATGAGTGTTAAGGTAAGAGACGGCACACTTTCATTTTTAAGTCATGTTAAGAAACGTTCTGTTTTCACGCTACTCTGAATGCCTCCGAAATTTACTATTTATCTATTTATCATTGGTCTACAGCAATCTCTTTTACCCTGCAGATATACTCAGTGTTGCAATAACTACCCATGGCTTAAGAACCGCCTTTTTAGTGGCGGAGAATATTTGCTGGGCTAGAATTGCATCAAAAGCAAAATCAATGATTGTTTTTTCTCACTTGGCAAAGGTGATCGCCAAGGGCCTGGTGCTGGGCAAGAACTCGTACCTGCGCTCTGGCTGGAACGTGATGGACGGCTTCCTCGTTTTCATCTCCCTCATCGACATTGTCATCTCCATTGCCGCCGACAAGAGTCCGCGCATCTTCGGAATCCTTCGCGTCTTCCGCCTGCTCCGCACGCTCCGGCCTCTCAGGTGCGTCTCCGTTGTAACAGGGTGTCTCCGTGGTAACACTGTGTCTCCGTAGTAACACAGTGTCTCCGTGGTAACACAGTGTCTCTGTAGTAGCACAGTGTCTCCATGGTAACACTGTCTCTGTGGTAACACAGTGTCTCTGGGATTACTGTAAGCTCCGAATAAAGGAAGTTTCTATTGAAGTAGTGAGCAAAATAGCTAAGCAAAGAAAAAATTGAATTTACAGTTTGAGAAAAAACGTCTAGAAGAAATAGACAAACTTTTAGAATCAAACTTATTGCAAAGTGATCATCTAAGCTTAAATTTGGGAAGAAATGAGATACGATTAACTTCAGATGAGTACTATAAGCATGAGACCATTGGAAATGCCATTCGGGCACGCATGAAACATATTGAATGTTGCGACAAAAATATAAAAAGAAAATTCTTCAATCTAGAGAAAAAACATCAAACAAACAACATCATCTCTAGTATATATAATACTAAAGGTAATGTAGTAAAAAAATCTGAAGAAATTTTAGCTGAAGGGGCAAATTACTATGAAAACTTATACAAAAGTAAAAACATTGATGAATGTAAGCTAGATGAATACTTAGATGGTATAACGATAAATAAAAATTTAGATCCATTTGAAGCAGGCATATGTGAAGGAATTATTTCAGAAAATGAATGTGAAAATGTGATTAAAATGTTACCAAAAATAAGTCTCCTTGCTTAGATGGTTTAAATTCGGAGTTTTACATTTTCTTTTGAAATGATATAAAAGATATGGTGATAAATTCTTTTAATGGTGCATTCATTAATGGAAAATTATCTATTTCACACAGGCAAATATTAATAACTTCGTTGTTTAAAAAAGACGTTTGAAATCTTTTATAGAACTATCCTCCTATTAGTTTGTCTAATGTAGATTATAAAATTTTAGCATTTGTTTTATCTAAAAGATTGCAAAAGTCCTGGCCAGATTGATTTCTATGGAACAAGTATCACACACATATATATATAACTGTTATATTGGACAAAACGTAAGATAATTGCTAGACACTATTGAATATGTAAATGCTAATAATAAAACAGGTTTTATATTTTCTAAAGGCTTTTGATTCTTTGGAGTGGAATTTTATCCATAAATGTTTCAAAAAGATGGGATTTGGTAATGACTTTTGCCATTGGATAAACATTTTATATAACAATCCTTCTGGTTACATAGAAATAAATGGCCTTCTCACAAATAAAATAAACATTCAAAGAGGCAATCATCAAGGGTGCCCATTATCAGCTTTACTGTTTGTAATTTGTATTGAATATATGTTGCTTTATATCAAGCAAAATAAGAATATTGAAGGGATATGTCTAGATGATGAAGGCATAAGTCAGAACATTAAGATTACACAATATTTCAATTCACTTACTCATCAGAAGATGTCCTCATATAGAAAATATTTGGAATATAGTTAGCCGTCTACAAAAAAGAAGCATAGCTCCCCAAGATATACTACATGGCATAGAAAATGAAGTAGTTTTGAATAATATATTAAGTGCAATTAATTTTATCATTTTGTAAGAAATATCTAATTGACAAAGATAAACCAAATGATATTGTTCCCATTACACAATTTGTAAAATTTTAATCAGTATATTCCAAAAAACTATATTCTTCATCAAATAACTTATTGTCTCTCCAATATAGCAATCATATTAAAAACATCCTATCGATGTTATAAATTGGTAAGGTTTAAGATGTTTTATGTCTTTCTTTTTCTATATTTTCAAACTTATCTTTCATCAGAAGAAATACATTTCATTAAAGATTCCAATGTCCCCTGACCTATACTGGCATTTTGTTTAATTTAGGCTATGTTGTGATTTCCCACACTACAAATATTAAAAATAAAAACAAAAAATACAGTGTCTCCGGAGTAACACTGTCTCCATGGTAAATGGGTGATCAGCTTGTCTGTGTAACACACTGAGTTTCCATGGTAACACGATGTCTCCGTGACACTGTTTCTGTGGTAACACTGTTTCCGTGGTAACACAATGTCTCTGTAACACTGTTTCCGTGGTAACACTGTTTCCGTGGTAACACTGTTTCCGTGGTAACACTGTTTCCGTGGTAACACTGTTTCCGTGGTAACACTGTTTCCGTGGTAACAGGGTGATCAGCCGGGCCCCCGGGCTGAAGCTGGTGGTGCAGACGCTGCTGTCGTCACTGCGGCCGATCGGAAACATCGTCCTCATCTGCTGCACATTCTTCATCATCTTCGGCATCCTTGGCGTGCAGGTCGGTGACAATGGACTGTGATTCACTCGCTAGTGAATACTCTATGGGGTGTGACGATTGTACTTTGTATTACTGGGTTTGTTATATATATCATGGTGTTTTGGTGGGGTTTCGGTGGTGATTCTGCTACATTAGAAAACCAGAGCTGCAGTTACACGTGAGTAGGCAAAGGAGGCAAATGCTGTACCCTATGTTCTGTGTGGGGGGATTAGTTCTTAGGTCAAACAATGATGAAAACTGAACTTTTACATATTCATTTTGAGGTTATTTGTCTTCCCGAGTATTCTTGTTACGGCCCTGAACATAATGAACGATAATAAAACAATTTATTTAGAATGTTAGCACGTATAAATACATATATGAACAGATAACACAGTGTACAAATTTTTATTCTTGTTGCATTGTTAAATACATTCACTACGCTTGGAAATGTTCTCCACGTTGGCGATATTGTTCGACCAATGGAGTCCGACTTGGAACATAATACCAATTCGTCAATCCACCCAGGTGAGAGAGTGAGATATACTCAATAAGCACTGCAGGCACCGACGGAACGTATAAACTGTTATAGTATTATTCCATTCTCTACTGGGTTTTTTTGTTGAAACATGACGTTTCGCCTTGGTTCATCGGATGTTGCACGGTATGGGTCAGAAGGAGGTTGGAGTAGCTCGTTCTGTCGCATACAGAACAACATCAGAAGGAGCCATGTAGTTACCATGCTCATGTTTCAACAAAAATAAACAGTAAAGAATGGTATAATATCATTATGACTCTACCTACTGTCACAAATCTTCACTCTATCGTATACGCTGTTGTCATAATGCTGTGCTGCAGCTGTTCAAGGGACGCTTCTACCACTGTGAGGGTCCGTCTCTGGATGGCATCCACAACAAAACCGACTGCCTCAACAAGGGGCCTCCCTGGCGATGGGTCAACAGGAAGTACAACTTTGACGACCTTGGACAGGTGAGTCAAATAATGCTACAATATCATAGATGGACGGAGCTATTGTTACAATTCAGTAGCTTCCCGAAGTTGTGCTGTAATAAGCTCTGACTGGCTGATCATGATGCAGCATCACTTGGTTACGGTGGAGGAAAGGCCAGGATAATCATTGGTCCTATTTTTATATCTGATTCTCACAGTGGGTATGCTTTGAAGAAACCTCAAGCACTATGCATTGTTGGTAATAGGTAAAATGGTTCAGATATATTTACATTCCTTGTATGCGAGTCGTTTTTCTGATCGCCCAAAGGCAGCGTCATTGCAATTTGCTGCCCTATGGGTGATAGGTGAGCAGGTTTGTTAATGCTGCCATTCTGTGTCGACCAGGCACTGATGTCCCTGTTTGTGCTGGCCAGCAAGGATGGCTGGGTGAACATCATGTACACGGGACTGGACGCGGTGGATGTGGACATTCAGGTAGCTGCTGCTTCATCAGCAATACAGCCAATGTCCTCAACAACAAATTCAATTTGCAGTCACAACTCCTTCAATCGTAGAGGATTTCCCTTGATCGCATTTTCAATATACATGAGAAACGTTTCCAGTATTCAGTTGTTCAATTGTTCTCTGTTCCGTTGTTGAGGACATTTACTGTATATAGAAAGTGTGCGTCATAGTAATTTCAATCAAAATGTTGTTATATACAATGAGACTACATGCAGTTTACCGTTTGAGCTCTATATTAACAATTGTGTTTCAAGATATTTCAGTTATCTTTTTGAAAATTTGAAAATAGAAAATACTAGAAATACTATAAGTTAAGGCCAAGGATAAGAATATATAAGATTCAACATAGATGCTGACAAAACAAGATGGTGTGTACTGGGTTTTACTGACATTCTTATCATATTAGGAAACCTATTGATAAAAGGTGAATTTCAAAACATGTTTTCTTTATTATTTATAGCATACTATTCATTAAAAGCTGAAAAGTGATAAATTTTACCATATAACCTTTAGTGAACTGCGTTTTATTGACTTTCTTATTATATTATTAGGAAAAGTATTGGTGATAAAAGATTCATATTGCATGATGATCGTTAAAAAGATAAACATTGATGATTTACCCTCATAACCTGCTTTTCTTCATTATTTATTGCAAAATAATCATAAAAAAGCTGAAAATTCATAATTTCCCCCTTATAACATTTCTATCGATGATAAAAGATTCATTTCAAAACATTTTTTTCTTCAATATTTAGAGTATAATAATTATTAAAAATGTTATAAATTGATGATTTCCCCTTATAACCAGCATAACCGTCATAAAAAAGATGAAAACTGATAATTTTCCTCTAACAAGGTTTTGTCTGGTTCATTTCAAAACAAGTTTTGCTTCATTATTTATAGCATAATAATCATATGTAAAAACTGACAATTGATAATGTCCCCTCATAACCTGTTTTTCTTCAATATTTACATCATAATAGTCATTGAAAAACTGACAATTGATAATTTCTCCCCATAACCTGCTTTTCTTAAATATCTATATTTTCTTTTGATCTTTGTTCTATTTCTGCTGCTCTAACGCGGTCTAAGTTAAATTAAAATTAAATCTATGTTTGTCCAAATTTTATTAAATTTGCTCTTTTAACATGTTTCAATATTACCAGTATCCTTTTCAAAGTAGGATTAAAATTTCAAAATATTAGTTTAAAAACATGCATGATCCCTATGCTTATTAACCAAACAAACTTGCATGTAAAATATTAACGCAGCAGAAATAGACCAAAGAACGAAAGAAAATGCAACCACATGCTGCATACCATATTTCGTGAATCTTGTATCAATATCCGTAGCAGTGATAAAAAGCTGACCCCCGTTGCTTCTTGCAGCCGATCGTGAACTACAACGAGTGGCGTCTCTTCTACTTCATCTCCTTCCTGCTGCTCGTTGGCTTCTTTGTGCTCAACATGTTCGTGGGCGTGGTGGTCGAGAACTTCCACAAGTGCCGCGAGTCGCAGGAGAAAGAGGAGAAGGCGCGCCGCGCCGCCAAGCGGGCCAAGAAGCTGCAGCGCAAGCGGCGAAGTAATGACGGCGGCGGCGATGACGGCGACAGTCTAGACAAGCTAGCCGCGCGGCTCGCGCAGATAAAGGCGGCCGGTTTGTACTTTTCTGGGTCTGGCTCTGGCTTGTAGCAGTGGTTTTGCGGCAACAAGGCTCGTTCAAACTACAACCGATAGTATCATCCTGGCTGCTTCTTTTGTGCGTGATTATGTACGGGATAGTATTAGATACCTACAGGAACTGAACTTGTCATTTTTGGTTTCGACTTCATCTCACCTATTGGTATCTAATGATATTCTGTGTATAAGCAAGGCTTGTAACATTTTAAGTTGCTTTAAGCGACTGATGATGATGACGATGGAGAGCATGATATGATTTGTTTAAGTGCATACATCGGTTAGTTTTACTTTTGCTAAAGGAGGGGGAATGTGACGGCGCGATGACGTATTTAATGCATTGAAATGCTCTCAAGAAAAGTCTTCTAGTGCAGATTTTAAATGCCACAGTCTAATTTTGTGGATGCGGGATGTATTTGATTCTGGTTTTAAAGTACTTTAGTATGATATTTATTACAATGTATTTGGCTATTTTAATGAGATTTACAAATCATTATGCATGAAAATAAGGGATTTGTTGAATGCATTCATTATGCATGATAACTAAATGCATAATAAAACATAAATAAAAGTTTTAGAAATAACTGAATAACGCATGATCTTTATCCTTATTAACCAAACAAACTTGCATGTAAAATATTAACGCAAAAGTTTTAATTATTCGAAGAAGCCTTGGTATGCAAAATTCATTTTCTTAGAACACCTCATTAATTTACTCTTTCACTTTCTGAAAAAACGGAAAATGTGCAAATCTGACCAGTATTGAAGATTTATATTTATATTGTTATCTGAAAATCAAAGTCTATTTGAAGAGGTTAATTGTATTGGTGAGGTTTTCTACATCTAACGTACAAAATAGATGTTTGAATGTTGGATTGGATCTTTTTTAGTTTTAGTTTATTTGATTAAATTGATTTTCAAATTAGTATTTATATTTTTTCTTAATTAAGTGTGTGATGAAATATTGTCATTGTTAGTTTTATGTCAGCAATAAAGGGAAAAGCTTCATACATCAATTTTTCACATTCACTGAAGCAAGTTTTACCAACTGTGTTAGATGAAGTAAACCACAGGTCTCATGTATGAAACGTGATTTTGACCTAATTGCTTGCTAGCAAGTTTTTTCTTTGACTGTCCTTCAATTATAGCTATACACCAATCTCCAGCATGCGTGCTCCATACGCTTACAAATATACTCTTTTACTCTTCAAGATGCATGCAAAAGAAACATTGAAGTTAAATGTTTTGATATATATGACCACAATCTCAATAGAAACTGTGTGAAAGAACACTTGCATTGATGTAGACATTTGTATCCTACACATTAGTGTGATATTGGGTCTGTAGTGTCTGTTACATTCTTCTTTTCATCACACTGTGTTGTACGTAGACTTTTCTTTCAAACTTCACCGTGTAACATATTCAATGTCAATAGTTGATGTTCAAATAAATGTATTCTCAAAAACAGCTTGTATTCACATAGTCAAGCTGTTAAAAAGATCACTTGGAAGTGCATACTTTGAAAACAGTAAACAAGCAGCCAAACCGTAACTGTCTTTACAGTAGCCTCAAACAGCTGGTTTTGTGATGTGATGATACAGGCTGTGACGTTGTTAGTGGGGTATATTGTGTTGTTCTGTCACTATAAGTACATTATGTTGTTCTATCTCTGTCTGCCAGACTCAGGAAACTATGCCAGCCGCTACCCCTTGTACTGTACACATTCATACTGACACAGCTTTCAAACTAACAAACTTAAAACTCACAACTGCACTTATTAGATTTCAGAGAAATACATGTGGTCATATAACGTTAATGAAACAGTTCATTCAGATTTGACTTTATTAATTCATCTGGTAAATAATATGTAGCCTCCAATGAGCATAATACGAGTGGATTGTTCTTAAAAACTAATGTCTAACAGTTTTATTTTCAGTTTCATTTGCTGTGGAATGCGATAATTTTACTGGCAAAAATAGTGTTATTCTTCGAAATTTTAAGGTCTTTTAAAACCAAAGCAAAGTGAGATAAATTAATGAATTTTTGAAAAGTTTTATTGAAAAATTAGAGAGTTTCACAGTATTGCACGCAAACTTTAATCCAGTGCTTAACATTTATGCAACCTCATATCTAATCACAGAATCAATTTCTAAAGCTACATTAACTTTTCTATGATTGAGCATTTACTGTGTTTGCTAACGAACCTTTTATCTGCCAAGCATGACCATACTAGTACAACCTGTCATGCTGCTTTATCATAACGCATGTGCCGACTTAATCTTTTTTTCCAGCCAATCCCTATAAACCCTTTATCCTTCATCCACCCATCTTTCATAACACCTTATTTTTTATAAGCTGCATATATGGGCCTCAACTTAGTCGTCTCGACCCGACAGCATGACTGTATAGCAGCTGTATAGCCGCCGCCGGTATTCTTGTGGTGCCGGCTACCATCTTTTCCACCATTCGATAAAACTCAAAATTCAAAAGTTAACCTAAACTAAGTTTTTGTTTTATTGGCAACTATTTTCATCATTTGAAAAAACAAGCATAGCTTAACTTATGAATTTTGAATTTCTATTGAATGGTGGAGACGACGGTGGCGGCAGCAGCCACAAGCAGCAAATAGTGCTGCCTGTTAGTAATGTCCGGCGGCGGCGGGGGCGGCATGTATTGATTGTGTGTCATCCTCTGTCGGCAGAGATGCGGGCGCCTCCCTACTACTCGTACTACTCGCGACCCAGGCTGTTCGTCCACACGGTCATCAGCAGCAAGTACTTTGACCTGGCGATTGCGGGCGTCATCGGCCTAAACGTTATCACCATGGCACTGGAGTACTACATGATGCCCGAGGCAAAGCTTTGTTACTATAGATTTTAATCATCCAAACCCCCCACCTTTTGTCACATAACTCCCTGTAAGCAAACCAGATTTCTATAAAAGTAACGCCATTTGGCGCAGAATTGGTAAGGGTAAATAAAATCCATGATAGTGAATTGTTAGTGTATTTTCCTTAAAACTTTCCAGAGTGCAGTACTTTACTGTCATACTGTTACGTCATACACATCTCACGGACGTATCTCGCTTACGTAATATTTTCCAGAGGGGTCAAAGTGCACAGCGTCATATATCCTGTAGGTTCTGACCTGAGGTTACAAGTTCACATGTTCTTGGAAACTGTGATTTTCGTGGTGTAAATACGAATGAGACAGACTATAGTCACAGCTTGGAGGCTGCTATTGGGAGTAACTCTAATGTTCGTGTTTCAGGAGCTGAAGTTCGCCCTGCGGATCTTCAACTATTTCTTCACGTCAGTTTTCATCTTGGAGGCGATTGTGAAGACGGTTGCGTTTGGAGGGATGCGCTACATCAAGGACAGGTGAGCCGAGTGCTGGAGTGCAGTGGCCCCTCTTGTCCATAGAATACTCCAGGCGCTGATACACAATCATTTGTGCCAGATTTCAAGCTTCTATCACGATAGGAATGGATTACTGAGCCATCTATCTCACTCAATGGTAGCCATCTTGAGAAATGTCCTCCATCTTTGAAGTTTGGGTGAAGTCTAGCACTTTGTTCTTAAAGGACTCCCTATACACATCATGCGTGCTGCTGCCAAATTTCATGCCAAGTGTATCATCAAGTGAAGTATTTTATGGTTAAGCCACTCTGCTATTGTACGATCGTCCAGTAGCACAGTAGTAGATTCTCTGCGGCCTCTGTGCAAACCTTATCACTATATACACTGTAGTGGTTCATGTTTTGAATGCCACTTACTAAGAGTCCAATGCCGAGGTCCAGTGTAACGTTTGTAGTATTAACAGTTGTCTTTTATGCTAGCACAAGCGGAATAAGTGGATCACTGTCAATAAAGATTACTTGTTCGACGTTTGTGTTCTTCATAGTGGTATATCGTGATACTTGTCTATTGTAATGTTACATTTCAATAATTCAGAGTGATTTGGTTGAGCTCATTTCAAATGGGGATTGAGAGAAAATAGTTCTTGCGTTAACAAAGCGTTGTTAAAATCTAGATCAATTTGACGCGAGTTCTTCCAACAGAAGTGAAAATTATAGTAGTTTCATTGTGAAAGATATGTACATGTATTGTCAAGTGCCAATTGGCAGGTGATTTTATGGTAATGTGCAATGTGGTTTCTCTCCTGCCCCGTGCATGGTTCGTCGCCGCTGTTCGTGTGCAGCAAGTAAACAGTATTTTTCCGTGTCTCCTCACCGTGATTTCTACTCGCACCACATGTTTCCTCATCACAGCTGACTTTCTACACTAGCAGTGATGATTCTAGAGCGTGTATTTGTGCAAATGATGCATTTTGTTAAGCCATTGGCGCGCAAAAGAATATGGAGGGCATCAAACCAAACACAGATACAAAAAGACTGATGCATTTACGGAGCTCTGATATGTGGGGAAACTTTTTATAATAGATATTTTCAAAAGTTGAGCTAGAGCTACAAGTTTCTAAGATCAATTCACACTAAAATAAGTTGTGCTATAGCATATGTACTAACACAGTGGGTTTAAAACTCAACTATCAATACAACAATAATGCTAAAGTGGAATAGAAATTCAACACATTTCTGGGGTTTGCACACATATTGAAGGAGAATGTGCGATTTGGCCCACTTTTAGAAATACTAGAATCATCACTGATACTAATAGATAATACATCTTTATACAACTGACAACTTTCTTGTAGAGTAGAAGTCAATATCAAAGTTTTTTCTCTAGCAATGAGTAATTTTAGAGCAGACTAGATATATTAAAATTTGTATAATGATTTTGTGGTATGAAATAGTTTTTCTATGCTTCATATGTAGAGTATTTATAAGTTGTATGTTCGTTAGAACAAATATTGTGATTAAATAGTTGGTCGTTTAGAAAAATCGGAACCAAAAAACATTTAGTACAAATGCTCAGATTATATTTAACAATTACGGCCATTTTCTTTGGCATCATTTTATATTTTCCATTGCTGGAAATGTTTTATTTGTAATGAACATCTACACTTGAAAACTTTTTAAATAAAAAGCCTAAGTCGCACATTGAATAATGTGAATAATAATGGCGCCTGGTAAGCGAAGGTTTCTCATGTATCTATCCACAGTTGACACAAAGATAATTGTGGTATGTAATGGCCAGACTGCGTTATAGACATAATTACCACAGCATTTTGAGACACCAATTAACTTTTGCGGCTGCCAATGAATGAGGTGCCATGACACTGCAGACCAGCCGTTCGAAACCAATCAAGTGGCATTATTTTCATTACTCGCATCTTCTTTATTTTGCTGTATATTAATTTGGAATTTTACAATTTATGTTTTATATTTTCAGAACAATCGTGTATTCGAATTTTTAAAATTAATACGTATAATGTCTATTGCATCAATTTCTCTTGATAGCAATGTGTTCTTTCATCTCTGGCACATCATACGTGTATTGTACTTCTATTTTTTATCAAGTTTCAAATTTTGTGCATGGAATTATCTATATTCTATTTTACACTAAGTGTTTTAAAATTCATTAAAGATTTCTATTTCTATGTGATAAAAGTGCATCATATAATTTCAGTAAATAATCATTCTTCTTAATTAACAAGTCTTGATGTTTGTGTCTGAGAATTTTTAATTGTAATGCATAATTATATTTAATTATCAGCTACTTTCTACTATTTTCTAACTGATTATATTTTGTACAGTAGAAGCTCCAATTAAGACCACCTGTATGATAAGGCTACTTTTCACAGTCCCAAACTTTCAAAATGATTCCCCCATTGAGACGACTTTAAGTTGGCCCGCCGCAAGTGGTCTGCCTAATAGAGCCGCCGTATAGAGCTTCCTTTACAGCTGTAGTTTGATGTGTGTAGGTGGAACCAGCTGGACATCGCAATCGTGGTTCTGTCTGTGGTTGGCATCGTTCTGGAGGACGTCAAGTCTGGTGCCATGCCCATCAACCCGACCATCATCCGTGTGATGCGCGTGCTCAGGATCGCACGAGGTGAGAGCCGCTTTACAGTCACTTGGGCAATTCACACATTTTTTTACTCGCCCGTATGCTCATCCAACTTGCCCGCATTTTTTATAAGACTGTCTTACATACATCATTGATGATCTAATTATTGAATATTGTGATGCTGCTTGTTTTCGTTGACTACAATGAAGCTGCAGAACTTAAAGGTTTCTGGTTTTGTATTGGACACGGGAGATTGATTATATTTTTGCTATTGTGTATGGCTACATGTAAACAATGGCAATAAATTTTTCGCCCTTCAAATATAGTTTTTGACGCAAATGTTATAATTTCTAGCCTTAAGACAACTTGCCCGAATGGGCAAGTACTTCGGAAAATAACTAGTACAAACACAACTTTCACTTGCCTGCGAATTATGGTGCAAGAAGAGCATATTGATAGGTTTATAAGTGTTAAATGTAAGCAAACTTAGAAACAGTTTTATGTCATTTTAGCTCTGAGACAAAGATTCCAATAGCTTTTGTCTTTTCTCAGCAAATTTAAAAATGACTATCGCACCCAGAACCTGAGATATATTCTAGTTAGTGTTATCATTTGTGATTAATATTGCATGATGAACTGTAAATTTATTTTGAGTCAGATATTTAGCTCATATATGAAGTATTTTGAAGCTCCAACAGACTTTCATAGTTATTTTGGTAATTTGATAAGACAAAGTGACATTTCTGATTGCTTAGTAATGCTTATGAAATGAAATGTTAAATTTGTAGTTTGCGTTGATTGTCTGAAAATAACACATTTTTTTCTATCTGTACTAAATTCATATAGAATGCCAGAATCAGATGATTGGATAATGATGTCATTAAATAATGATTCTATGTCATAAGTCATATGTCCTCAATTTGAAAAAAAAATCTATGACCTTTTAAGAAGTTTTCCCAGCATTCAGATGAGCCGTCAGACAGCAACACTTTCAACATGACAAGCACCAATCAAAATGAGGGAATCTCCGGCTAGACTGGCCAACGGAAATCCATTAATGAATGTTATTGCAATGATATAGTTTAAAAAGTTTCACATTGGTCCACTGAATACTTATTGTACGTCAATGCTGACGTTGACATCCCCACGTCCATTGCATCATGTCAAAAATTGTGAAAAGAAAGCCCCTTTGATTGGTGGGTTGGGTTGGCCAGTCTGGCCGCTACCTGTGATGTGTAAATGACTGTGCTACTGCTGCTGCTGCATGTAGTGCTCAAGCTGCTGAAGATGGCCAAGGGGATCCGCGCCCTGCTGGACACCGTAATGCAGGCGCTGCCACAGGTCGGAAACCTCGGACTCCTCTTCTTCCTCCTATTCTTCATCTTCGCGGCGCTCGGCGTCGAGCTGTTTGGCCGCCTGGGTGAGTGAGGCTGCTTTCGGTGGAGTCTCTGTTCATAACGTCCCCGCTCTGTTCATAACGTCCCCACTCTGTTCGTAACGTCTCATCTGGCCACCGCTGCTGTTCTGTTCTGGTGCTGCAGCTGCTAAAAACGACCAGAGGCTCGTTGCAATGGATTTAAACTGATCACTTTAATGGATTTGATTTTGAGAATTTAAGCAACGGCGTCACTGCTGAAAATTATCTAGTGATGCTAGAAGTTTGTTTTGTTTTCTGTTTTTTAGTTTCCGTTCAATGCAACACAAAATTATCCTCCAGATGAGATCTTATGGACGTTCTCAGTGTAATTTGGTGCATGTTCTTTTTAATTTTTAGGATTTTTTGATTTTACATTTCCACACCTTAGAATTTAGCATCATTTGTTGTTTGAAGCTTTAACTTCTAAACAAAGTGTTTTGACCTTTACATCTAATGTGATCTACAGAGATGGCAAAGACATTGAAACACTTTTTTTACAGATTTGTGTTCTAATAAGCCATTTTGTAAATAGAAGTGACGTCACCAGATCAGATAAAAATAGATATAAGTTTGCGTGATAGATGGATGATTTCATATAGTAAAATGAATGAAAATACTAGGTAAGCATATAAACCCTGCAAATATAATGTTGCATCGAAATTATTCCCTTTCAAACCATTTGTGATTGATTAAAGACCAATATACGATTGATGTGACACCAATACATAAACAATCCAACAATTATAAGCTTGTCAAATATTAGTTGAAAGTCAGAGATGTGTGAAAATGTTAACACATGCATTTTATTTACATCCACTTGGAAATTCTGATGGAGATGCCAACAAAAAGTAGTTAATAACTTAGTTAATTCTCTTGGGAATTGAATATCATTAAGTCACCTATTATGAAACAAGTGTAGGAGTCCATATTTGAAGTCATGAGATTAATTCTGCTTGCATAGTTGTTATCAAACTCCCTCTTAATCAAAACCTTTTGTTCATATTTTACATAGGATTTAGAGAAGCTTTTCAGGTGCTGTTTAATGCCAAATTAATCTTTTCTTTTTGCTGTGCATTCTTACACATTTCCTACAAGTGTTGACTTAAATTTGTAAATAACAGATTATGATTAACAAAGTTATTTAAAGCATTTTTGTCGCTGAGTTTTACTATATACTGTATAAAAAGATCTTGTGCAATACACATCTTATCATGGCTGACTTCTGACCTTGTGACGTCACTTGCAATTTACAAAATCACTTATTGGCATATTATGTTATTTTGCCAATGTCAATGTTTAGGAAGGGAAGATATATGTATGCACTGCAGTAAATATATTTGTAGTTAAGTTTAAATCTTCCATTAGTTTCCGTTTTGTGTGAATGAGAAAAGTTATTAAAATTTGAATTTTTGATCAATTTCTTTACAAGCAGCACGAATGATAATGGAAGATTTTCAAACTTTTGCATGACAGTTCTATTTATTGTACTTTTAGACCATGTTCCCCACATCGGATGTTCCATTTTTTTCAGAGCTAATTCTTAATTCTTTTATTATTAATTTTTGAAGTGAGAAAGTTGAAGCTGACTAGTTTGCATTTTTTTAATTTTTTGTTGTTAAATATCTATAACAATTATTGATAATTGGCAATACATTAAGTACCAAATTTTCGGTAATGAGACATTAGGAATAAGTATAAATTTTCTTTTGTATTTTCATATTCTGTGCCATTGAAAATACTTCACATCACAATTTTTAGAGTATGCCTACTTCTTAGCAGTATTTAATACCACTGCCTTCTATAATCATGCTAACAAGAAATCAATAAAAATGCAGCCGCTGCTGCAGCTTCACCTTTCTCGCTGCTTGCTGTGTCCATGACGACCCCCAGCAGTCGCCACCCCCAAAACTCACCTGCTGGCTGCTACACGTGTTTATTTCTCTCCCTCTGTCCTCCTCATTGTCGACGTCATTGTGCAGTGCTGAAGCTCCTAAAAATGATGTCTGGGATCCGCGCCCTCCTGGACACAGTGATGCGTGCGCTGCCACAGGTCGGGAACCTCGGACTCCTCTTCTTCCTGCTTTTTTATATTTTCGCCGCCCTCGGGGTCGAAATGTTCGGGCAGCTTGGTAAGTAGTCACAATGCGCTCCAACTCGCCACGATCAATGCTGTTGTTGTCATCGTTACCTGTACCGCTGTTTTATATCAATGTTGTAGTCTGTAAAGTATTTCAATTCAATTTAGTTTTGATATATTTCTGTCGAAAAGACGTCAACATTCGCACATAGTTTTTGCAAGTAAGATATAGGCATGTATATTAAGATCTATTTGTCATCATTTCAATAGTTTTGGTAATGAAATAAACTGTGAGCAGTGACTTTTTACTATTATAACATATATCAATTTGATTATATCGATTTGTCTTACATAAAATGAATTAATTTCACATACAAAAAATAAATATGTAGGATTTTAGCTTTATTCATTTTTATGTAAATAATTCAGCAGAGGCGAAATTACCATACACTGTTATGTCATTGCAAACTCAAAAATCTCTATTTAATACAGCCTGAATGAGGATTAATTTGGGCCTACTAAAAAATTGAGGCTTTGATTTTTTTCGAGTCGAATAAGTGCTAAATTCTCCTCACAGAGAACATCTGACAGTGTCCTATTCTTGGAAATTGCCATAATGTCATAATACTAATGTTCTGCTGTATACATATGGCAAACAAATAAACACTAGAAGTATTAAACTGTTTGACAGTGAGAATGAGGAATAAGTAGAGCCTGATTGTGTGCTGCATGATGTGTGTTGTTTGTTACTACAGAGTGTTCGGACAAGCACCCGTGTGAAGGCCTCAGCAAACACGCACACTTCCAGAACTTTGGCATGGCCTTCCTCACTCTGTTCAGAGTGGCCACCGGGGACAACTGGAATGGCATCATGAAGGTAGCCACATTGTTATCTTTCTGTCTATTTCACTTATTACCGTGTACAAATATTTGATATCCATAGATAAAACAATAATAATAAAACTATTGAAAAAATATTGACAGCTTAAGAACAGTGAATGAAAATATTAGAACAATCGCTGGTTCCACAATAGATTGTGACTGTGAAATGTATGACAACCAGTAATTGGTGATAAAATGGTATTGTTACTTAAAATCACACGATTACAAAAACCAAACATGAGTTTTCTTTCAATAACAATAAAAGGATGTTCTGACAGAACTCGTTTTTACAGTGTTAATATGGGGGGCATGACTTTGAGAGGCTGAAACAATAGAAAACCGGACCTGAAGAGGAATTTAAGCGGCTAAACGGTGGTGCTCTTGCATATTTCGTGACTTTTGCTGCACATTAAAAATATTTTCTTGTAATTGCGATCGAACGACAGAGCTTCAGAAGCGGGCGATAACAGACAATAGCTACCACTTGTGCCTTGTCATCATCCATTTCCCAAAACTAGAGACATATATCTACCAGAAAATCACAACGAAATAAGCTGCCCTCAGTTGAGCATCATGGCCAAAAAATCAGGTCTTGGCCCATCGCCTACAAGTGGTTACACAAACAAAGAAACCTAAAGGAAGGTCTCAAAGTTCTTGGTTTGAAGGGCCACCGTTTCTCAGATCCCACAAATCAGATAGGAAAACAGCTAATGCCACTGAAGATCTCCTTGAACATGACCCAGAAGTTAAAAGGGAAGGAAATCATGCGACGAGCCTAGTCACTGAGTATGCAAGACCTCAGCCACTTGATGAATTAAGCGCCTATTTCTCAGATTGGCAAAAGCTGAAAAGGGCAGTTTGCTGGTTAATCAAATTCAAAGACTTCCTGAAAGCAAAGAAGCCTGCCCCATGAACACTTTCACCCACTGAGATAGGAAAAGCAGAAATCCTTTCATACAAGCATTCACAGGCTCAATCAAATGATAAGGATATCAAAGATCTGCAAACCATCGTGTTACACACCTAATTGTTCAGAAGTATCATGACATAGCTCATGTAGGTATTCAGTGGACATTGGCATTGCTAAGCCAAAAATCATGGATTGTAAAAGCCCGTAGCATTTTGAAGAATGTAAAACCCGAATGCATCATATGTAAAAGACTATTTGCAAAGTCATGTGAGCAAAAGATGGCTAATCTACCACCAGAGCGTATTTCTGCAAATCATATGCCCTTCACTTTCACAGGAGGTGATTATTTTGGCCCTTTCTATGTCAAGTTCCCTGGAAGTTCTTTGGTCAACCGATACGGTTGTTTCTATACCTGCCTAGGAATTAGAGCCATTCATTTGAAGAAGTTGGATGGCCTTGATACTGATTCCTTCTTGAATGTATTTCACAGATTTGTTGTACCAAGGGGTGCACCTTGCAAAATATTCTCTGATAACGGTACCAACTTTACTGGCGTGCAAGCAAAAATGACAAAGTCATTGAAGAAAATGAATAAGAAACGAATTCAATCATTCAGTGCAGATAAGAGCATAGACAGCTGGGCGTAGAATGGAATTTCGACCACCCCACTCATGCCTCACGCTAATGCTGCTGCTGCATGATACATTATTACTGTGTTACTTTGTGCAGGACACCCTGCGGGAGGACTGTGACAAGTCTGACGACTGTGAGCGTAACTGCTGTGTGTCCCCGATCATCGCGCCCGTCTTCTTCGTGGTGTTCGTGCTCATGGCCCAGTTCGTGCTCGTCAACGTGGTGGTGGCCGTGCTCATGAAGCACCTCGAGGTCAGTCTCAGCGCTCCACCCACCACTCAAACTGGCCACTCACTTCTGGCTGTTGGTGAAAACAAATTGGCATCATTGAAGCTATTTATATTTTTCTGATGCTAGTTTATTTTATTCCACTACGTTTTGGCTCGTAACAGATTTTTGTCTGAAGACACATATTCGTAAAATTATTGGAACTGATTTAAAGTAAAGTGATGTAACTATACAAAAAGTTTTGCGTGTCTAAGCAAGTTAGAAAGATATGCACATTTACAGAAATTTCAGTATTTTCAAACTTTAAATTTGCAAATATAATCATTAATCATAAGCAATTTGCATGGCAAGGACTGTCACTGGCCTAAATCGGTGAATTCGAAGGAAAACTTTCATTGTATTGGTTAATGTATCCAAATGCATAGAAGATTTTGCAACATTATTGACTCTTCAGCAGTGATTGGATGTGAAATCTTGTCCTAATGTATGGATTATTGAAATGTATCCAAATGCGTAAACACAGCTGTTCCCATCAATATCTTTTACCAAAATGGCTTCTTTTACGAAGTGTAAGTTTGAAAATGTTGAAAATTTCTGTAAGTGTGTGTATCTTTCCAACCTATGTAGAAACACGAAAACTATTCAGGTAGGCATGGCATTTTAGTGTGAATTATTTCCAATAATGTTCACAATAAGAGGCAAAGTGGAAAAATTGTTATTAGTCAAAAAGTAGTGGCCTAGAATTGGTGTGCGGCGGCGGCGGCCAACAGCAGTCGTTGTGATCCGAAGCCGACCGTGTGTTTATGGGGAGCAAACCCCGCTGGTTAATATTCCATCTGTTGCAAAAATTAAAGCATGACAAGCATAAGCAATAAGTGTAACGCTTTTCTCTGTTGATCTGCGACAACATCTCTCACATTTATACTCAGTTTGTTTGGTCCTAAACCAAACACTTTAACCACGATATAGAATTTATAAAATAAGAAAATGATTTTGTTCCATTGTTATGACCATTGATGACAATTCTGATTTTTGTAAATAACCTTTACTCCTAATGTTTTCATTGTTTCTTATCCACTGCCTCTCTATATTGCATTCAATTCATTTACCATCGCTTGGCTTTGCTTCGTATCAAAACAATCAGATCTTATGACTTTTATTCTGCATGTCTTTTAGCACTGGTGAATTTATGCTATTGTACCAAGGAAAATCGATGATAGCTTTGTCATGAACTTATCATATGATTTTCTGATTATATTTCATAATGTATAAATATGATGTAAAATTATTTTCTGTCCCCTTTTGTTTATTAGAGAGTTAACAGTAGTTATTATGGTTATTGCAGTAGTTTACGTCTTGTAGTCTGTATCTCTTGTAGGCGGTCGCTTCCATCACTCGTTGTTTAGGTCAGAAGCCTAGAAATGTTGTCACATTCCGTGGTCTCCGTGTTGTGCACCGTAGCAGCTTTTGTCTCCTATACGATTACATTCCATTGTATCGAGCGAAACTTAGAGCAAATCTGTGCTTTTCTTACCGTTGTGTCCCGCACCTCCCTCGTAGTCTCAACCCGGCGTCTGCTGTATCCAGTCTCAGCTGTCGGGGTCGTGTCTCCTATAGACATCTGCTGCCAGTAGAGTTACCTCTTTTGGCAGTCAGAGTTGGCAGCCAATGTGAAAAGATGCCATCAAAATGTGGAAGTCATCCACATTTCTGTCTGCTGCAAGGTTTCTTCAACGATAGAGCGATCTTCGCGGTCCAATGTTTATGGTTTATTCCTGTAGTACTGCTGGACCCAGCTAGCTGCTGCTTCCCGCCGCTGCTACCTGTGCTGCCTGCATCATGTTACATCGCCACCCCCCACACCCCACCACGTACCCTCCATGTAGCCAGTGCTCATTGTATTTAACAGGACTCTAAGGAGCAGGCGGTCGAAGACGCGCTCATGGAACTGGAAATCGAACAGCAACTCGAACGGGAGGCTCTGGGCGGAGGCGGTGGCAGCAAAAACGGCGCCGGCGTTACCCAGCAGCAAACCGCGAGCCGCGGCGGACCCAAGCCCCCGGCGGCCAGCACGGTGACTGACCTTTCCTCACCATCTAGTAAAAACTGTTCATCACAGACACGTAAACAAACGTGAAACACAAGCAAAAAACAAAACAAAAATAATGTCATTGCTATTGGTACGTTGTACCGATTAGCAGTGAAATTATTCCGTGATTTCTCTTTCAGATTTTTCAAAACCATTTCATTTGCTCAATGCCTTTTTCAATGTTACTAATATCAATGGGTGTTTTGCTGTATTGGACATCGTAGATTTTATATCTAAATTTGAATATTTTAGAGAAATAGAATTTTCTTTCAGATATATTTGTTTTGTATGACATACTTGTTCTTTAATCTTTGCTTCTTTTCCTCAAACTACCTCTTTTACGTAAAGTGATTTTCAAATGTTTTCCACTTTTTTTAATGATTAATTTTGTGCAAAATTGTTCCCCAAATTCTCAAATAATTGCTATTCATTATGTTTAAAAATATTTATTTTTCATAAGACTATAAAATTGCCACAAATAATTCTATTCATATTTGCGTCGTCTATGAACCTCGCCGTCTGCCGTGCCGCTGTGTATCTATAGTCAGCCAGCCAAAAAAAAGATAATTTTTCATGAGCGGCCTCATACTTGTAAAATCCTGCCCATATTTGCGTCGCTATGATAAGTCGTGCTGTGTGCTATCATGGTCTCAATCAGTGAGCGGCCTCATACTAACATTTATCTCACCCCGCCGTAGTAAACAGTGAGAAATTGTCATGTTTTGACACCAGATTTTTGAATGAAAATGTGCTAAACGTCTTAATTTTTCAGTTGGGATGCACTACCATTCCTCTTTCCTACATTGTATCCAATGTATACCTATCAATTATCGATTTAGAAGAGTTATGACGTTGTAGTAAAAACACTACCGCACACTGTCACTGGCATTTTGACAGTTTTACGTCTGAGACAATAACGTTTCTGGTGCCTCCATAAATACTTAATTTTTTACATAAATTGACCAGATGTACTCAGAATATAGTATCACAGTTCTTATTTTCAATATCTAGTTATAGGAATATGGTTTTATAAGTCTAGATTATCTTCCAAACATGTAGCTGGTGTCGCCCTCGATTCAAAAAGACCGGTTCGAGGCACACTTTAGAAAGACGAATTTCTAAAAGTTCTCTTACTCGTAAAATAATATGACTGCTGTGAGTCATCATAAAGGGTACAGATGATACGAAAATGAGCATAAAACAGCTTACTTGGGTGAAAGACTATAAAAACGTCTCCAAATATATATGTCGTGTGCGTACAGCCTTGTAAACTGTCAAAATTCTTCATCGCCAACACACACGCACAAATCACTGATTTTCAAACATTATTCGTGATTTGAGAAATATCCTTTCGTCCATGACTTCATAAGCGGTTTAAAATTGATCCGAAATGTGAATTTTTTATGGGTATGTTATTGTAAGATGATAATCCATTCGTTTCACAAATAATATCACTCTGTGGCGATTTAAAGGTAATGCCATTTGTATGTCACATTAGCCTTTATCACACGCCATTATTTGTCAACACCAATAATAACGAGATGCGATTAAGAGTAGCGGCTTAAAAAACCCGATAAAACGGGACTTCATTTGGTAGTGGAAGCAAAAAGATGGAAAACTAAATGCTTCAGCAAATCGTTATTATCAATGATTACTGAGAATACTTCTGGTATGTTGTAGAACAGAGGTTACCGCATTTATCCCAAGTTAAAACTAAGAAGATCAGCACAATTTTGATTCAACACTCTTGGGTAGAAAGTCGGCAATTTCTCTCTATTTACTACGGGCGATAGGAACATTTGTGAGACCCACGTCAAAACCAGAAAAGTGGGTGTGGCTTCGGAACTATGAATTGGAATGTCCCCTGCAGAGAGTGCTGCTGCACCTTGTGAGATGCCCGATTATGTGACATGTTGGTAAAAGTCTTGTGCATGTTTCTCCCTTGATGGTCATCAGTGATGTGGTTATGTTCATTGTGGCGGCGGTGGCAGCAGTAGCATGAGCAGCAGCAGCAGCAGCAGCAGCAGCAGCAGTAGCAGAAGCAGCAGAAGTAGCAGCAGCAGCAGAAGCACAGTTTTCTTAATAGTATATTGTGTGTTTTGCACTAAGATTTGTCTTTACAGCTTTTTTGTGAACATTTTCTTAATGCAGTAAAAACCATATATTAGCTGCTTCTGTGGCAGAGTAAGACGGCTTCCTCAATGTTTGTCCCGATAGGCGTATTTTGGAGATAAAGTATATGCCATCGATTTGATTTTCTTCAATTTCATTCTCCTTATAAACCGTTTTTGCCATCATTTTGATGGACATTTGAACTTTATTTCTTAGCTGCTTATATTTTAGAAATGACTGGTTACGTTGTTTGTAAGATGTGTGTGTTTTGTGCTGCAGGAGTCCAACAAGCAGGTTGCTGAGGACGGGCTGCCACGGTCCGCGGAGAGCAAGCGACGGCTCGGGGGAGCAGAGACTCAGGTGACTGCTGCAGCTGCTGCCGGGGACAAAAGGGGACTTAAGGGAGTTCATGGTGGGAAAAGGGGGATCTGCTGCCTACGAGCAGGGGACATTATGAGTACAGCAGCAGGGGCCATTAGAGAGGATTTAACAACATAATACAAATAGTTTACATAGCTATTCAAATATATAACTCCTCGAGGGTACCGAATAGCAAATGCAAGTTGCCGCCACATCACCTCAATTGAGGTTATGATGCAAAGAAAGTCTGTCGATGTTAATCAGTGATATTTGTCCACTTTAACTAACCATTGGTGACGCCGGCAGCAGCAACACATTCGGTGATGTTTGTAGAGCGACGACGACGACGATGACGACGATGGTGACGAGGTTCCTGCGCTCATGGAGGAGAAAGGGCGCCGGCGTGGACCACAGACACAGCAGCCGCCGCACAGAGGTGAGGGGTTAAAGGTCAGAGGTGATGGGGTTAAAGGTCAGGGGTGAGGGGGTTAAAGGTCAGAGGTGCGGGGTTGAAGGTCAGGGGTGAGGGGTTGAAGGTCAGGGGTGAGGGGTTAAAGGTCAGGGGTGAAGGGGTTAAAGGTCAGAGGTACGGGGTCGAAGGTCAGGGGTGAGGGGTTGAAGGTCAGGGGTGAGGGGGTTAAAGGTCAGAGGTGAGGGGTTAAAGGTCAGGGGTGAGGGGTTGAAGGTCAGGGGTGAGGAGGTTAAAGGTTTAGGGGTGAGGGGGTTAAATAGTGATTGGTCTGAATTTTTAATGAGAAAAGTTATGTGTCAGAGGTCTCTTTAGGACATCTGATACTCAGAGTGGAGTTTATGGACTGTGACCTATGTAAAACTGTGTTAAGTATTTAGCCATGCAACATGCTGTCACGTAGGCATTTTCTTCTCATTCCAACATTAGAACTGTTGCTGTTTTTGTTTTTTTCTTTGCATACATTTGACCCTACTACAATACATAACAGTTTTATCAAGGAAGAGTCAAGGAAGAGTGGACTGGAATGCAGCTTGTTGCTCCGGATCTTAAGGGAAATCTCAAGCCGAGTGCTGAATATCTAGCCCCACAAAATTATGACTATTCCTGTTTTGAGTTTGATGCTATGTGCTCTGTTGATCAGGAATAGCGAAGCAGGCGTCACTTCCTCCCAACTTCACCTTCAACGTGAGTCCGCCGACCCCCGACCCTGGCTGTCAAGGTACGTGTGCACTCAGCGATACAAAGTAGCAGTGTTTGGCCGATACAATGTGTGGGGGCAGTCACAGGTACGTGTGCACTCACCGGCGGCGGGGTGGTCACAGACAAACGGTGCGCCGTTTTACAGCAGTGTTTGGCGGCGGCCGCGTGTTTATTATTTTCTGGCGGAAGTTGTAAGCTGTAGAGTCGTCTGTCTGCACACAGTAGATCATGAGTTGTACAGCACAAAATACGCACCCAAAGTTGAACTGTTTGCTTTGTATTATTGCCGCCAGTTTTAGTTTGTTTTGTGACCATTAGAGATTGTGGCCAGAGCTTCGCCTTAGGCCGCAATTGTGTCCATAGATACTATCTGTGAATAAAAATGTAAGAAAATAGAAACATCGGTGCTCTTTAAATCAAAATGAGCAGAACATTTTATAGATTAAGAAAAGTGTTTTTGCATGTAGACATGAATTTTTTTAACCAAAGTTTGACAAAATACTTTTGACTGTTTTATTACTTAACAGAATTGTCAGTTGCACTATTTTTAATCCTCATTTTTGTTACTTTTATTATTGGGTGCAAAATCTGAAATAACACACTTGTTTTTCTTTGGCGTGTGGAAAACAAGCGCATAGATTTGCACTATTTGAATGTACTCTGCCACATTTAACGTTTTCAGGAAAGAAACTATTTGGATTCAAGTTTAAACTCCCCAAATTGCGGAGAGCCCTAGGTAATCTATTTTCGACACCACCCGCTAGTTGTATTGGGTCGTTGTCAGCATCTCTCTTTGTCAGCTAATGTTGTGGACGTCTAAATGCTCAGCGATACACACCTTGTGATAGTTGAAGTTATAAGAAGATGTCGTCTCCTCTCAAGAGCGACCATTGAATAAGCATACCATATACGCCGACCATCCAAACACCCAAGGGCTGCTTCGAGTTTTTTTTTCATTTTTTGCGGAGAGGGGTTAACTCTAATGTGTTCGTAGTTTTCTAGCACTGGCAAGGGTGTAGATTTTTATATGCTACCGCCACCGTTGAGTATGACCAAGATGGCCGCCGCCGTATACGGTGACAGCGCTACACAAGGAGAGATGCTGCAAGACGCAGCATCAAAATACACGGCTATTGATCTCTCAGAAATTTTGCCGAGTTTTGCCCTCCCCAAAACAAGAAAAATATTGAGTCTAATGACTGGAAATTGTTTGAATCTTCTTTATTTCTCAACTGATTACATGTAGGATCTATATATGTAGATAATTTTCAAACATTGCAAATCAACTTTCTAATATTTATAGAATGTGTGGTCTATCACTCATTGCTTATTGTAATTCTGAAAATCACAATCCTTGACTTGTAGAATTTTTGCCAATCAAGGCATATTAAAAAATATTGTTATTTGAAACAAACAAAAAAGTAGAGGCAAGTTTTTCTAGTTTGAATTTTTTCTAAAATTTTCAAATGAAGGAAGGCAAATTTAAATACTAGTAGATAGAATGATTGATTTTTCAATGGCCAATTGATGCCACAAATAGTTCAGGCTTTGGGGACGGTTCTCGGAAACATTAGCGAGTTGCGATGCTGCGTCTGTTGTTGTCCTGTTACCACGACGACCGGAGCGCCGCATGTCGCCATCGTTGTGCCTCTAACCACAGCACCACCGATAAACAACGAGGAACAAACACTCAATAGCGTCTCAACATCAGTATGAAATGCCATATTGATCTTGAGCTAAACAATATTACAGAGAAATAATGAAATTGATTCATCATCTTTCTGTTGTCAATGGGTTATTTTTTTATGAATATATGTAAGATCTTGCTGCTAAATATTGTTTACATTTGCATCGGTTTCCTTCTTTTGTAACTTCATTGGGTTTTTAAAAAAAGATTATATTACATGACGCATTAAGAATATTTAGCGATAAGTTTTTACATTGATTTATAAAAAATATCCTGTGATGTTACAGTCCAAATTAACATTATATTGATATGTTTTAAAGCATGTGTGGATCTTTATGGTTTTTGTTATTTTACTTTTCAAGTGATTTCTTGTATTAAAATGTTCCAGCCCAGTAGCGATATAGAACAAGAAATATCACAGTTGCATGTTTTATTCTGTTTATCCCATTCTTAACAGTGATGATGCAGAGATCCATTGTTAGGTTAAATTATTTCACTTCCAACTTGACTTGACACTATTGCCAAAAGCTATTGTAAATTTTGATCGATTACATTTCCTAGATTTTTAAGCTTATAATTAAAAAGTTCTGAAAAAATCTATATTATTCATGCTTGAAAAATATTTTGTTATGATACTGTTCAAAATCAATATAATAACAATATTTGGTAGCTCAAATCAGCAAGCACCTGCCAACTGATTCATAGTTTTCTCCAGAATTAACGTTTTTCCCCATTTCATGAGCAAAAAAAACACACATTTTCATAGCAAAACATAACTAAACAGAATCCATTGATTTCATTTTTTCTATGAGAAACATGAAAGTTGTTTAGCGGCTCCAAAGAAATACAGCAAATCATTCATTGAGGACCATTGAGTACGATTGTGTTGCAGACATGCGGTTGCC
Source organism: Streblospio benedicti (assembly GCA_019095985.1). Lineage (NCBI taxonomy): Eukaryota > Metazoa > Annelida > Polychaeta > Spionida > Spionidae > Streblospio > Streblospio benedicti. Next base: position 59,695,329 of record CM032669.1, on the reverse strand, counting down.
AAGCGACGTGGAGCTGAGCTTCCCTAGCAATGGCGGCGATGGTCATGACGACCCTCCTAACAACCTGGTGATGCCGCGGCCGCCGCCAGCTGAGCCGCTGCCAGAAATCAAGGTGAGGCGGAGAGCTCTTTTCTCCCAACCCGGGTCCCCCGGCCACACAGGGACAAACTAGTCTGTGCAAAAACATTCTTCTTAAAACATCCTATTACTATCTGCATATCTTCTGCATGCATTATGTCGATGATTTAAGGTATGCAAGTTGTTTTAATTTGGACATTACAGATGGTCTCATACTTGTTTTTTGTCAGATTCTGTATTTTTTGTGGAGACATAGAAAATCGTAATTTAGAAATTTCACAATGTTTTATTAAACGGTTCCTACGTTTCAACACAATAGTGTCCTCTTCAGGGAAAATATATACAATTCAAAATTAAAATTAGAAGCCAAAAACCTGTGAAATTTCTAAATTACATTTTTCTATGTCTCCACAAAAAATACAGAATCTGACAAAAACAAGGATGATTTAAGGTTTGCCAGCGGCGGGAATACATCACAAGACAATATAGATATTGCATTTGAGGTCAGAAATCCAATTCTAACTATAACAACCCCGCTCAATGATTGATTAACCCTCACTTTGCGAGTGGCTGTTTGCAGTTTGCGCCTCCGACCCCTGAGCCTCTGCCCCGATGTCCTCCGGCCCCCACGGCTGCTGCTGCTGCTGTCAGGCTGGTGCTGGAGCTGCCCCGGCCCGCTCCGCTGCCTGACGCGGACCCCCCGCTCTACCCGGACCCGCCGCCGCCACACCCCGACGACGACGATGGCGGAGGCAGCGATTGGCTGGATTCTGAGTGTGACGAGGAGATTCAGCGAATCATCAGCCAGAATGACCCCGAGGAGGAGGAGGCTGATGGTGGCGGGCGGCGGTCCACGTCCCCCAAACCCACGCTGCCTGCTGCTGCTGCTGCATGCTGGGACGAGGAGGACGAGGAATCGGTCGTCGACCAATCAGAGCAGGCCACGTTACTGCCGCCGCCGCAGCCACCAGATGTGGCAGCAGCAGACAGTGTGGTCTGCCGCCATATTGACGAGGTGGATAACCATAGCGACGACAGCGCGGCGGCCGCGGAGGATCAAACTCAGCCTCGTGGATCCACGAAGAGGAGGAAAGCCTCGCTGGCAGCCGGCGGCGGCGGCGGCAGTATTAGCAGTATTAAGGACGCCGCCGAAGCGCTCCTGTTGTTGCCATCGACGACGACGCCGGCTGCTGCAGCCAATGGACAGAGTCGCCGCCGCGCTGCCTCCAATGGCTGCTGCACGGTAACCGACGGCAACGCTGCCGCCGAGACCAGGAAACGCAACGTTTCTTGCTCCTCCTCCGATGACGACGACGACGATGACAATGAAGAGAGCGGGATCGGGCGGCGGCGGCCGTCGGTGAGCGGGGAGGAGTTCGTGTGACAACAACAACCCGGCGGCCGCGGCGGAGGAGGAGTGGGGATAATCCCAGCTACAGCAGCAGCAGCAGCAGCAGCACGGCAGCCTCCATCGTCAGGCTGAGGCCGCCGCCGTGACAGAGAGTGCCACATGCAGCACGCGGACGTTGTCGCAGGACTCAAACCCTCAAACACGCGGCCGCCGCTTGCAGCAGCAGCATTTCTTTGCTCTGCAATATCAATGATAGTGTCGTCGCGAACAATGTAAACAGCATTTTGATTTGAAGTAGAATTTGTATTTGCACCACACACGAAATAGGCAATTCAATGAAGCAGCTTTTTGTACAATCATAGTTTTTTTGTACACTTGAAAGTAATAGTCTTTAGTGGCTGTGGATAATGCAAACCCAACGTGTTTCTACACATGGTAGGACAATCCGCGGCGTCACATGACCAACATAGAGGAGGTCACATGATGGAAAATAATGGTGGCTGAATGGTGACATTTAGCTGCTGCTGCTTCTGCAGCCAATGAAGTGTTAATCTCTAGGAAATGATTGTACTGTCTCTGTGATATGATGATGTATATCCGTAATACAGTCAAAGTCATTGTATTTATGATACAGAGAAGTCTCTGTGAGGACAGGAGGAGAAGACGCGGCGGTCCCAGAACTGGCCGCTTGGCGGAGCCACTATCAGCACTTGGATATTACAACCATGTATGCAAGCATTGTGATGTTCCTTATTGTCTTCTTTCAATATTCATCGTACGTTGTATTCCAAGATTTGTATTTCTTACAATGCAAAGATATAGTTTTATATTGTGTACATGCTGACGAGGTATATTTGTGAATTTGAAACCGATCAGAAGAGTGGAAAGTTAGGAATAGCACCTTATTTATTAAGATTTGTTGACATTTATTGCAATTGTAGTTTTGATGTAGTTTTAAAGTATTTGTATTTGCTCTTGTACCAAAAGTAATGTATTCCTCTTGTGAGCACGGAAATATAAACAGTTTGGACGAAAATCTCTCATTTTGTCTTATTTTGCAAGTTGGAATGATCTTGCCTCAGTTGTATAAGTATGTAGCTTGCATATCATAATGTATTAATATATTTGATCGTGCTAATGTGTATATATAGTCTGAAAAGTCTGTGAAATAATTCCATTGTATTTGTATCAAAGTTAAAAAATGCACTTTTTATTTTTATACACTTGAAACTGTGTCTGTGGTCCTTGGATTTTTTGAAATTGTGAGCAAAGTAGATTTGTTTTCATTGAACCATGTTTGTCAAAGTAACATTTATTTTTAGCCGTTAATCTTTGTGTAAAGCTACGGGTACGAGTGATTGATGCTCGTTTTGAATAGTCTTTAACGCATTTTTAACCAGTAAGTTTATTTTTCAAAAATTTGTGATTATTTTTGTGGTTTTGTTGATTGTTTTATATTGAAGTATCTGTGCATGGTTTCAACTTTTGATATTGTGTTAAAAAGAGCCTGCTCAAGAATGCAATTCTATTGACAATCTGTTGTTTGTGATAGTGATCCATTTTTGAAAATATTTGGATGCATTTGTTAAAAAATAACTTATGTTGTATCCCCGTAAAAGCAAACACAATAACCGCGATGTCACCACGTTAGAGAGAGTTCTAGATAGAAGCGCACCATGCACTGTGTCGGTGGAAGTGTAACCCAGTCGTAGCTGTCAAGTCCTGTGATTGTGTCGTCGTCGTGGTGATACTGGTCTCGTGCTGCCACCGTCGTCATGGCGCCGACGTGGCTACTTTATTGTTTGCTTGTCCCGGGGGGCGGCTTCATACTTTGTGTTCCTGTGTCAAAGACAAACAAAGCTGCCGGTTCTCGTCGGCACTCACCAGCATATCCTAAATATTATGCCAAATTTTACAAACTCTAAAGGGCTCCTAATGAATCAGATCAAATGGACGACATGTTGTAGTCACTGTGGTGCTAAGAATGGAACCTATCATATGATTAATCAGAAGGCAGATTTTACCTATTTATAAGCAGGATATATATCATTATATCTACTATTTGTTAAAGGTTTATGATCTTGATTAGGCAATCACAAGTTTGGCTGTGCTAGAAAACCCAAGAAATTGAATTATCCAGCTTTTTTGTGAGACGTAAAATTGCTTTGTTTTTGCTGGAAGTTATAGTGGACTGAATGAGAGAAATGTGGTGTTTAAAGAAAATCAAACCTACAGTATACTGATCTCCAAATACAAAACACATACATTGTACTTATATTTTTTGAGCACATATTTTGACTGAAAACGAAATAAAGAATGTGTTTCCAAAAAATAACTAGGTATTTGATCGAGCATTTTTCAAATTTAGTCCATTAGACTTAACCTTAGAATCTGTATATATTTAAAACCGTTGGAAGTTGAATGGATGAAAAAACCTATAGGACAATGTATAAAAGTTGTTTATATTTTAACGACTTATTTTCTTCCAATGTAGCAAGCTAATAGCAAACCTCCTCCGTTGTTATTCATACAATGGTCATGAAATAGTCTAAATATAAAATTCTTTTATAAATAAAAATAAATACTAGAAATAATCTTGACATGCACGTTTACAAAGTACATGATACTTCTTTCTTTGTATCAATGAAGTAGCATATTTTGGTATTTCAAATCTGCAGTTGTTACACTTTTACAATGGAAAGTACTGAAATGATAAGTGAATGGATTTGTCGATCAGGGAATATACATTTTTTATAAAAAATAATAAATGGAATGGATATAAATATATTACATGTGTTGTTTTACTTGTGTTTGTTTGGGTGGGATGGGGAGGATTACAGAGCTGGGTGAACTTATCATGTGCTATTGAAACTTTTCAGTGCATTCATTACACTACAGCCTTTCCTTTTGATATACATATTGTACAACATCCTTCACACTCATCTCAAATGAAGCCTACTTTATCTTTTCAACTCCCTATTTATATTATATCTATAAATCGTTTTTCCACAATCATAGCATGTTTGTTGGAAATAAAGTTCCATGATAACACATACATATTATATATGGCACATGTGGTAAATGTGTATATAGCTGGATTTAAGGCATCATTTTTTATTATCTAGAAAGCGTATTTATACAAGAGGGAAAGTGGATTGATTGTGGTGGATAAGCATGTGATTTTAAGATGGTATCAATTAATATTAGGGGTTTGAGAAATGATTAAAGAGCATTGTTTAGTTGGATAAGGCAAAATCACATTGATATAGGATTTATTCAAGAAAAACATGGCGGAGTACATAATTCACTTAAATGGCAGCAAGAATGGGGGAGGGGGAGGAAATAATCATGTCTAATGATGTCATAGATGCAAATTTCAAACCT